>CAHIKZ030000037.1:1432500-1442500 GCA_903632075.3 Acanthosepion pharaonis
TGTGGGGAGCAAGTATTGATTCTATTCGCAAATATTCGGACGTATGATTATTTGAACAATTTTAAAGCGGGTGAGGATAGGATCATTTCTGGACCTCCTATTTTCGATCGATAAAAAAATAAACACAGAATTAGCAGAAATAAGAAAGATAAAAGTAATATTGATATACAACAAAGATGATATTGTGTGATCTAAGTTGCAGGATAGAAGCATGGTTCAAATTAGCTAAACCTTTAGAACAGATTTGTTTGTCATATCTTAAACGTCGGCGCCACATTGAAAAGCGACATTATTTATACAGAAAAAGCGGGAATAGTGATTTATTTGCAATGGATCATTTAATATGAATTTTTCTATGCATAGACATAACTTTTCTATGTATAGGCATAATCTTTCTATGTATAAACATAATTTTTCTATGTATAGAATGCGGATAAGGACGAAGAAAAAATAGACGAAAGAAAATATTACGAAAATATTTTATGATATTGTTATCTATTCAATACAAGACATTCAGCTGAATTACTTGCCTTTCGATTTCTTCAATTTATACAAACAGTATTTTTTTCACTGCCTTTTTTGTTAGCTCTTCAAGACGCATGCCACAGATCTGTCTTTTTATAAAAGTGACAGCGTTTTCTTTGTTAAACTATTCTTGCGTAAGTAGAGACGATCACACTTGGATGATTTTTGATAATTTATTTTAGAGTTCTATACATACATCATGACCTGTAGTGTAAAGATAAGCCTTAAAATAGCTCACATTACTTCTACTTTTCTAAAAATAATGTAGCATTGCGAAAAGTTTATGGAATATAAACAAAAGGCATCCCAAAAGTTTATAAAGAATATTATGTAAATGGTTAAGACACACACACACACACATACATACACATATATGTACTATATTGGGCAGCATATATTTTACATTATAAAGAAATAATCATACTTTGAATCAATTAGCAATATTAATGCGATTAATGGCGAAACCTTTTCGCTGATAGGCGTAATACAAAATTGTTGTCAGATGGATCTAGTGTATTTTTTATAGAAGCAAGTACTTTCAAAGACATGTCGTCATCGTCAGGCTGTAATTTTTTCCTATAACATCAAAACTTGAAGGCGAAATAAATGTGTTGTAGACCGAAATATGTCTTTTTCAAGAAAGTGTTATTAACGGTTGTATAATATTGGAACGTGTAAGTCGCAACGCTGATGTTCAAATATTTCAAGTGAGAATTTTTATGTGAATTTTGTATTTTGGTAAATCTACGAATTCTCTTGTTGTAAGTGTTTTACAGTTAACGTGACATGAACTAAAAACACAGTTCAATTAATAGAGTAAGATGTTTTAGTAATTTTTTTTTCCGGAATTTCGTACTGCGGATCAATTGTTTTTTTTTTTTATAAACGTATTATATTAGGCATCATATATTTTATATTATAAACAAATAATCATACATCGAATCAATTATCAATATTAATTCGATTAATGGCGAAATCACTTAGCTAATAGACTTAATATAAGTATTAAACTAATAACAATCCACTGAATGATGCGATCATTATGTATAAAATATTGCTAATTGATTCAATGTATGATTATTTCTTTTATACTATATATATTTTATACTATATATATATATATATATATATATATATATATATATAGAGAGAGAGAGAGAGAGAGTATATTTTGCCAGCATGTTTTCATAGAGGCATATTTCTTTGAATAATTGGGACAAGTTCTGTCTACTTATTTTCAATTGTATCCTTTCATACTCACGGACAAGCTTTTTAGTATCATTATTATATGTAGTGTTCATCATTTTAAAAGACAAAATTGCTGTGTTCATATGAAAGTTATTTTTTTCTTTTACTTGTGAATTGAAGAATGCTAAGTGAATACGCGACGGCTTGACTAATGCTTCAGGGGAAGTAACTCAGCAAGTTTCTTCTTGGCATTTGCAGGACGAAACCTGAAATAAACCTTAAAAATAGTAAACTGCAGTGTTCCACACTTAACTGTAAAATGTTAACTTTTTCTACTAGCCCTAGTTCAGTAATCTGAAAAACATTCATCTGACTCAATAAACGTTATATATATATATATATATATATATATATATATATATATATATATATGTGTGTGTGTGTGTATGTGTGTGTGTGTGTGAACACTGAAATCAATACTCAGAGGCGACAAGCTGTTTCAGGCTAGACGCAATGGTCAGGATTGATTGCGTCTATCATGAAACAGACTGTTTCCTCTGAGTGTTGATTTCAATGTTAACTTATATTCATATTTACATTCGCTCTATCTCTGATATTGAGCACTTTATCCCATAAATATAGCACCTTAAAACTATATTTCTTTCATATATAATATATATATATATATATATATATATATATATATATATATATATTGTGATGAACCCCTTGGGAAAATAGTTTTTACTATAAGTATTAAGATTTGCAATTTGTAAGATTTTACATTTTTTACTACATGTCTACCCTCTAAAAAAAAACGGTTCTTTCTTTTAGAGAATATCTAACGTTTCTCTGTGGAAGAATTCCTACAGATTTATTTCTAGTCTCTTTAACTAGAAGCGCTTATCTTTAGAATAGAAACCTCTCTGTAATCTCCGAAATGTTTTCCTGTGGAGATTACCGAAATATTCCTTCTGGAGATCGAAATAAAGTTAACAAAAGATAAAAAAAAAAAAAGAAGATTTTCAAAGATAAAATTTTAACCATGAACTCAGAAACAGTTCAGGCAGTAAAAAAAAGCACGCACTCACACACACACACACGTGTGTGTTCAAAAGTGTTTAACATAATTAGTTTTCGTCTATTTCTGAATTCTTTACCAATGAATAATACAGTAAGAAAAATGATAAAATAAAAAAAATAACAGGTAAATGAGACAAAAACCTAGTTTCAAATTTAATTTTTCGAAAGCGTTATTAAAAGACGACCTCTTGAGGAGGACATTTTAAATATTTTAGTCAATATTTCTTTTTAACAGACAAACTCAAATCACTGTTAATTTTAATCACACGAATAAAGTATCAAAAAATTAATGGCTCGAAATATTTCTTTCTGTTTTTCTCCTAAGACATAAATGTTTGTAGTGAAAGAACAGCTGGAACGAAATAAAATGGACCGAGTTAATGTAGAAGAACAGATGGGTAAGGAGCTTCAAGTATCTGCCATTACCTTATAAATAATGGACTATTCTGTTTTGATCGTTTGCTCAGACAGAAGACATAGAGACGCGACTTGCTGTGAGTTAAAAAAAAGAAAGAAAGATGGAAGTGTTTATCGTCTCTTGCTAATGCCTCATGAGTAATGGACTATGTTGTTTTGATTAGGTGAGAAGACGAAAGACATATCGAAGACATTACTTGATTTTTGTCAGAAAATTAATGGAATAAAGAAGTGAACAAAGAAGTGTTTAACGTCTGTTTCAGTGAAATGAAATTTAAAAAAAAGTTTCCATTTGTACGTCTATAATCTTTAAAATAACAACCAGCATTCATATGTATGAATGGCATTCCAATATTTTGTAAAAGTTGTTAAGCTCAAATATTTAAAGATGGGATAGGGGAATTTATAAGGATATTTTGTTGTACAACTCGCCATGAGCCTATTCAACCATTTATTTAAGAGTTAAGATTTATCAGAAATTTCAAAAAAGGCAAACCATGAAATTTTCACAGGTTAAATAAAATCATGTGAAAATAATTCTGAAAAATATATTTCGCTAAGGAATATCCGATTCTGAGAAAGGGAAATGACTAATTCTGTTATATTACTGCGCATTTTCTTCATTTTGTCTTTGAACCAATATGATAATTTTCGAAAACATATTTATAATTAATATATTTTTTTACACATAAGTAATAATATAAAATAAATAAATATATTGTTTCTGAAAGCAATTTTCTAATGAGCTTTACATTTCTTCATCATTCACGTGCCATAGCTTTCAGAATGTGGAGTGTATGGCTTTTCACAATTTTCTGTCTTTTGTTGCTCTAAGAAACTTTTGAGATTTTATAGTATTCTTCCTTGTCCATTTTCTACCACCCATTTGCAAAAGGTTTTGAAATAAATTATTCAAATTTTACTGCTATTTCTTGTTTTAACATATCCTTTGAGTATCACATTCTCAAAGTTCTCATTTCTTATGCGTCCAATAAATGATATTTCTTTCTTTCTGATTGCAAGCTTTTATAGGGATTTTTTTGTAATCCCTATTGCCTTTCAAACATTTTCAATGCATGTGTGTTTTGTCCAAGTTTTTTCGCAACATGTCTGCCCTTTCAGTTATCTTTTACAACTTTAAGAAAACTGTCCAAAATTTACTGCTGTGCAGACGATGAAACATAATTAGTAGTCTATCAGTTTTGCTATGTTCCTTATTTTACGATTACAATTTAACTCAGACTTTTCAAGAGACTTCTTCCGAGGTGACGTGCCCTGAGAAACTAGAGATACGTTGTCAGCATTGACTTTCTTCCAATATTTTTTGCTAATCTAATAATTTTAACATTTCAACACCGAACGGAAAATACGACTCCGAAATTATTCTCCAGATCCATCTTAATAGGGTAAGTTATATTCCTTTGCAAGAAAATACCCTTGGAAAAAGGTGTGACCCCATATCTATTCTCGCGCCAGATATGGGTTAATTAGTAGGATTTTTATTACGAAATCATTATTGTCTCCACAAACAAAATCTTAAATACTCAAAATATTCTGAGGATTTAAATAAGCTGCAGAGGGTTGATAAACTATAAAACATAAACCAAATCAATACAAATTTAAAAATGTTTGCGATACTTGTTACCCGTTGTATAAAAGCAGCCGTAAATATATTGATGTTCAAATTTCTTGTTTTAACGTGTCTAGTAGTGAGTTAACTGAGAAGTGTTCCATTTAGCATTTATTCGTTTCGTGTGCAGGCAGATAGGATTTTTACATACGGTCGCGCCTATGCTAATGAGCGCGTGACTGATTGCGTTTTCCGACCGAAGGTAGCCGTATCATCCAACCTTTACTGATATTTATCGTCGTTTTCCTGAGTCAGAATTCGTGGCACCAAAAATTATAAATCGAGGAAGACCGAGATCTGCTCGTATGCCTGACCACGAAGAACACACCTTACAGGCTGTCAGAGTCTAATCAGGTATCAGCACACGTCAAGTGTCCCTGGCATAGCGTAGATCTCATAGTATCACGTGTAGGGTACTTCAAGAACAGCTCCTGTAGATGTATTATTTACCAAAACATTGGCACCGCTCATCTATATAGCTATGTTTCGAAACAAAGTCTATCCTTTGTAAATAATTATTTATAACAGAGAAAACTTTTGTTTTGTGGTTTGAAAGTTTTGTCTTTTCGTTAAAATCTACAATTGAATTAAACACGCACCATCCATCACTTTTTTGTGCAAGAGAAAATTACAAAGTAAGTGGCGTCACACTTCTTTTCAAATATTAAACCAGAATATTGTATTAGAATCTTTTTTTCTCAACTTTTATAAGAAGCAGCAGACTTGAAACTTTTAATTGGAAAATAAACCGACCAAATTTTACAAATTTGGAAACAATACATCAAGCGCCTTATAACCATAATGTGTCCGAAGACAACAACCACTACTAACAACTTCTTCTTCTACAACATTTCTGCTATCGATTTACCGAAGGTTAATAGATGAGTTACTCGATTTCTTCCTTTACCATTCTGGAATTCCTTATCTACTGGGAATATTTTATTCTCCAAGATCTCTCTTGTCATTATGAGTCAAAGAAATGTCATCTCACTCTTTCTAATTCTAAATATGAGTGACCTTTGTATCCATCTTCGTTAAAACATTCAAATTTCGCATCCACCCCACTATACTTCTGTAGGGTCACATTTCTGTTGCCTCCCTTTTCATATGTGATGAAAATGTCCAGCATTCTCTGTCATGTAGGAAGACAGATGTTAAAGAAAACGTTCTCAAACTATTTTCTTCGTTTTTAACTGTAGTGAATTACTACAGATGCCAAAGATGCTCAGGGTTGAATGTATTTTTTTTTTTGCAACGCTACAATAAAGTAACTTACCTACCGCAAGTAAATATTCGAACGAGCCTCGTGGTGTAAACTTTCCAACGGAGAAAACATGGCGTATTTGCGGGTCACGCATTTAAAATAGATCTCAGAGTAAGAAACTTTGCGCATATGCAAATTTCGGCTGTCAATGATAGATAAAAAAAAGAAAAAAAACGGAAAGAATGGAGCGATGAGGAGAAAGGCAGGAGAAAAGCAGTTGACTGCTGTGGTGAATTGTCTACAATTGTCGAGGACGGGAGAAGTAATTGATTGCTACAATAAATTTACAGCCTTTTTTTTTTTTTTTGCTATTAGGTTGGTGCAAAAATAATGACGTAAGAATGTCGTTTTTTAACGTAGAAAAGTACGTCAAAAAACGACATTATTACGTCATTATTTTTGCACCAACTTAATACATTAGTAAATTTTCTGGTATCGCAATACGTGGTTTTGCTTCTGGTGGTATTTTTCATAATTTCATTGCGTCATATTTCTCGACATATTTTAAAATACATCCAATTACGTTCTTGTACCGGCATTGATATCTCCAATTCGCCACTCACAGACTGGCCTGTTCCTCTTACTATCAAGCGTACATTCTGTTTTCTTAAAACTGATGTTTCTTCTTTTCATTTTGTTATCCTTTCTATCTTGTATAGTTGCCGTGGAGTTTGTTTTGTCTTTGCCATAAACAGGGTAATTTTAACATTTGAAGACGATCAACAGCAGCAGCAACTGAAATAGATAGCACCTGTAACTCAAAGAGAAAATAATGGCATGTTCAAGATGTTAACATTCTAAAAGGTTAAGAAGGAAACCGCCATCAACACTGGAAAGCCCGATAATAGCTATTAGATTTGGGAAAAATTTTTTTGTAAGCATTTAACCCCAAGCAAGGCAGGAGAGCGACTTGTTTTGGTAAGCAGAACTGGCGCTGTCGGATGAATCAAACGTCCGGCTAAGGTGCCGCTCGATCTCGATTTTCAGTACGAATACGGACCGCGAAAGCGTAGCCCATCGATCCTTTCCGAGCGGAGGGGGTTACATACAGTGAAGCTGAGAAAAAATAAAAACTGTGAATAGGGGTAATGAGAAAAGGATAAAACCTGAACGGGGTTCAAGACGTCAGAAGATGGCGATTGACGTTGCATTTAAATCTTTGAAGATTACAGCTAACAGGGAAGCAAGTAAACGAAAGGAAGTTTCATAGGCGAGAAGTATGAGAAAAGAAGCTATTGAAATAGAAGTGAAGGTTACATTTAACTCTTTCAACGATAAAAGGGTGGGACCTAGATTCTAGGCTAGTATCACGCTTAAATATATGTAGTCAGGGCATCAGGGGAAGAAAACTCAAAAGAACAATTGCCATGAAACTATCTATAGAAAAGTCAGAGGGAAACTACATCACGTCTGTGTGAAAATGATTGAAGTTGAGATGCTAAGTCAGTATATATTA
Source organism: Acanthosepion pharaonis (assembly GCA_903632075.3). Taxonomy (NCBI): domain Eukaryota; kingdom Metazoa; phylum Mollusca; class Cephalopoda; order Sepiida; family Sepiidae; genus Acanthosepion; species Acanthosepion pharaonis. The sequence goes on from CAHIKZ030000037.1 coordinate 1,440,064, forward strand.
CATTGCAGTTTCTTCTTTCGATTTTGTCAAGAACCTCAAGATGAACAGCTTGGGTACCAGACGAGATATGGTAACAGTACTCAATTCATGGACGAATGGTAGATTTGTAGATATGGTCGATGGACTTTGAGCAGAAAAAAACCTTCTGACACGGCACAGTGAGCCAAAATTCATTGCAGCATATGCAGCTATTGATTCAGAGTAGATATTCCACTTCAATTCGTTCGAAAGCTTAAGTCCAAGAAAACGCAGTGATACACTCTCGTGGAGTATAGCATGAACCATGCTAATGACGGGCAAAGAAATTATCTCTGTCGTTGTTAAATGAGATCAGTTTGATTTTGGAGGCATTAAATTTTACAAGCCATTTCCTACCGCAGTTAACCACTGATTGGAGGTCAAGATCAGCAGCCAGGTTGACTTCGTCAGCGCAACCGTGTTTACTCTTGAGACAGGAGTAAATATAGTGTCATCTGCATAGATGCCTATTTGGGAGCTGATGACATCAGGAAGATCATTGATGAAGATCAGAAACAGTGTAGGACGCAGCATAGAGGCTTGGGGGACCCCCGTATTCATAATAAAAGATCTGGAAGCGTCCCCGTTCAGAAGGACCTTCATTTCACGATTTGAAATATGCTTAAAACACTTAAGAGAAAGATTTTATAATTTTCAAGTGAAAGTGGCTGGTCAATCATTGAATGCTTCTATTTATGGAATAAATAATATGACTAGCGTTAACATTAGCATATTTTATGTTCATTAAGGCTGTGCCAATAATTAAATAATTTTAAAGACGTATAGCCACTTTCTTTTCTGTTAGACTTCAGAAGTAAAAGATAGCGGCACGGATTGAGGAATCGGAGAGCTGAGTTCGAAGTCAAGTCGAATCCATTACATTCACTTACGTGCTAATACCGTCAGGAAAGGTATTAATCCTATTCTCCCCACCCAGCTATGGATAAATAGCAGGACAGACGGGGTTCTATAGCCTTGAATGGCAACTTGTCTACTACAGAAAGAAATGGTAACGTACTGCGGAAAAAATCGGTCTCGTCATCCATATATTGAAAGATACATGATCGTCTAAGCGTGTATCACACCTGGAACATACCTGACTGAGATATGTGCCTTTATTTAACTGCAAAAGAAAGAGCAGATTGGAAAAGGTAGATGAGACTGCAAGTCTCAGCTGCTCAACATATCCATCTCTACATACAGACAGGCTAATAAGCTGTGTGGGAAGGTTCCATTGTGTAAATAAAAAAATTAACAATGGAATGCCGTAACCAGAAATCAAGATGAAGAACGGTAGTGATAAATTCAACTTGTATAGATGTATAAATTACATTCACTTGCGTGCTAATACCCTTGGAAAAGATATGTATACTCTTCTTCTACCCACACCCAGCTGTGGGTAAATAGCAGGATAGACAGTGATGGCAATTGGTCTGCCACAGAAACAAATGGCAACATAATGCGGGAAAAAATAACCTGTCTCGTCAGTCATCTACCGAAAGATACATAACCACTTAAGCGTGCATCAAGCATGGAACATAATTGACTTGCATGGAATACTGCTGCCATATATGGTCTGGAGCATCTGCTGTTCGTCCCAGGGTCCTCGACAAAAATCCAGCGATGGATATGCAAGGTAATTTGTCCTGATCTGGCATCTCGTCTACAGTCACTTTCTAACAGACGTGCCGTCGCTTCCCTCTGTCTTTTCTGCAGACACTTTCACGGTAATTGCTCCGACCAAACTAAATGAATTTAAGCGTGCTACTAGGTTGGCATCTCAGTACCCCCGCTTTCACTGTCGAAATGGTTAAATGTAGCCGTCACTTCTACTCCAATACATTCATGTCTCGCACTTTCCGTGTGTGTAACGTCCTGCCTCTTATTTGCTTCCCTGATAGATTTAATCCTCAATTATTCAAATGCAATGTCAATCGACATCTTCAGATGCCTTTATCTAATTCCCCGTCCTTCTCTTCATCCTTTCTTCCATCACACCTTTACTCTTACTCCCACTCTCTGTAACCCCTTGCGTGCCAGTGGCATTCCTGCCTTGCTTGGGGTGAAATGCTTAATAAGATATGTTTTCTTTTGCTATTTACTAATTTGCACGCAATACATGACTTTGTTTGCGTCTATGCAATCAAGAATAATTTAAGCTTAGGTTACAATGTGAAAAGTTCAAAATAGAGGCTCATATAAAGCTATGAATATAAGTATTCAAATTAATTTAAGTGCAGAGCATTATTCTGCCTATCTGTTTTGTATTTTTCTCTGTTCTTGAATCTTATTAGGTTGGTGCAAAAATAATGACGTAATAATGCCGTTTTTGACGTATTTTTTAACGTCAAAAAACGACATACGTCATTATTTTTGCACCAACAATATGCGATGCGTGAGCCTTTTGAAATTTGATAAC
>CAHIKZ030000037.1:1447500-1565000 GCA_903632075.3 Acanthosepion pharaonis
TGTCCTTGCAATAAATCTCATTGCTAATCCTTGATAATGGCTAGTAGATTAGCTAGTAGGCAGGCTTTTCAATATGATCGTGAACCCATAGAAGAATTGGAAAGTTTTTGCACACTATGGCAGGATGAAACAATACTCGTACGAATAACAAAAAAAAAAATAATAAAATGCTTAATCGCAGTGCCTTTATCAGATATCTTCAAGTAAACCTGCTTAAAAAAGATTGATTGCTGCCAAAATACAACATTATTAATAATATATATATATATATATATATATATATATATATATATATATATATATATATATATACAGGAATAAAAGATAAAAGGAAAACTATTCTTGGCGCCCTGGTTTCGTCCTCTGTGGGAATTTATCAAGGCAAATGTCTCGATGTAGTCTCTCAGAGGAAGAAAGGCGTCGGATAAGAATAGTTTTTCCTCTCGACTTTTTTACATTTTGTTCCTTTACACCCACCCACACACACATGTTATTCTTATAGATTACTTTTAATTAACTTATTTATGTATTTAACATATTATTTTGTTATTCATTGAAGGTTTTAATCTGTTTGAAATAAAAGGTATTTGAAGTAGATTTACTAGCTCTATGGTACAGTTTTTCAGGCGTGATGTGCTTTTAGATAGAATAATAGTAATATTTTCATTCCACCCATAAATATATATTATGTTGTTAACATTTCCCTCAGTTAGAACATCATCAAAACATCAGAATTATATTTTTGCCAACGTTTTCTTCGGTAATAAGCAAATGTTTACAACAGAATACAAATTTAGAAATAAAACATAAAACTGGATCTCTAATAATACATCTGACATAATTTTTTAGGATATTCCATATAAATATTGTTTTATATATATATATATATATATATATATATATAGTTAAACCCGGATATAAGAGAGTTGTCGGGACCGGAAGAAGTCTCTTATATCCGGGTTTCTCTTATATCAGGTTTGGTCTATTTTATATACATTAACACAGCTCTAATTTGGGACCAGAGAAAATCTCTCTTATATCCGGGTCTCATATATCCGGGTTATACTGTATATATATATATATATATATATATATATATATATATATATATATATATAGAGAGAGAGAGAGAGAGAGAGAGAGAGAAAAGAGCGAGATTTAAAGAAAATGGATGTCATTGTCATTATTTAACATTTAAGACCTGTTAGGTGAACACCTTATAAATAGGTAATCACTGGCAAAGCCAGAAATAATTGAGGCCGCATTAATACATAACGAATGAGGAGGGGAAATTGGAAAACGATTAAAATAATTATAATTCTAAATAAATTAATGACTAAAAATTTGGAAGTTCACAAATGGAGTATAAAATGGAAAAAAAAATCACTCCCAATCCCTCAATCAAATGTAAGGAACAAATAAAATATTCCTTTTGTTTAGATAATCCTGGCTGATGAAACTTGTAATGTAATCAACGTCAAAAGTAAATAATGACGTCCATTTTATTTAAATCTATTTTCTATTACTGTCGGTATAAGTCTTTCTTTTTTCTTTACACACATACGTACATACATACATACATGCGTACATACATACATACATACATACATATATTTCCAGCCAACATTGATACTGTCTTGATTAGTTTTCTATCCTTCTCGCTCCCTAATATATATATATATATATATATATATATATATATATATATATATATATATATATATATATGTGTGTGTCTGTGTGTGCATATATATATATATATATATATATATATATGTATATATATGTATATATATATATATGTATGTATGTATATACACACACGCGCACAGACGCACACACACACACATATATATATATATACACATGTATATATATGTGCATATGTATATATGTATGTATGTATATATACACACAGACACACACACACACATATATATATATATATATATATATATATATATATATATATATATATATATATATATATATGTGTGTGTGTATATATATATATATAGGTTGTTTCCCTATTGTTGAAACAAAGCAGCGACCTCTCACATGGGAAGAGCTCAGAAGAGCGTGAGAAAGAACAGTTGTTCCAGTAGGATAGTTGTTCTTCTCTCCATGGCATGGCTCCTTGAAATGTTTGGAGAGCGTCTCATCAGCCGCAAAACAGAAGTCGAATGGGCACCTCACTGACATGGACTGAATCCCCCAGATTTTTTCCTAGATTCATTGAAGGCGGCCATCACTGAGAAGATTCAAGCGATCACTCAAAAGGAATATGCACGCGTTATCAACAACTTTGCATTCAACAATCCATTCAACTGAACTGCAGACATATGTACCGTGTAACTGGGTCTCCACTTGACATTTTTGGTTCATATTTGTGACTAAATGTTTGCAGATCCAAAAATGTTATCCTGTTACCTTTCAGTAAATGTAATTTCATTACTCTATCATTTGTGGTCTTTGATTTGGGTCCGATCATTTTGTTTAAAAAATTGTTAGACACTCTGTATATATTACGGTGGAGTAATGGATATCGGCTTGGATTGAGGAATCAGAGAGCCAAGTTCGACTTCCAGTCAAATCCATTACATTCACTTACGTGGTAATACCCTTGGATACGATATGGATCCTCTTCTTCTGCCGTAGTATCATATCTACCTGCGTTACGCCCCCAAAGAAAAAATATATGAAATAGAATTTCACTGACAAAAGGACATTTAAACTCTAGAATTTTCTTTCCTCGCTACAACTTTCTTCTTACCTCGTTTACTAAACTTTTCACCTTTCCTTACTTACACTTTCTTCCGCATTGTTTTCTTCCACTTGCTTTCGTATAGAAACTTTCTTAACATTTGATAGTAGATAGCTTTTGTAAATCATAAAGCCTGTTTGAATATGTCCATTAAAATGTCCAGTTCGTGCACATGGTTATGATGTATATATCTCGATTCTCGATTGCATAATCTCTTTGCAGAATGAAATGCATAAATGGCGAGAAGAATCAAGTTAAAATGGGGAAAAGAAAATGGTTATTTGTGCCAGCATGCATGTCATCAGAATAATTTCTTACCGGGGATTTTCAGGGAACCTAAGATTCTGCATCATCAATAATACTTTCAAACTGTTGTTGGCTGATAGAGATTTGTGTGCCTATATTTAAGCAGGTGCGTAAAAAGAGCAGAGCTTATTAAAATCGCGGCTTGATACAAAGTTTTCAGCTAGACGTCTGAGAGGTGTTTCAAGTGACGAGGAAATGAGAAACACCAAAAACCAAAGGTGTATTTCAGTAGCAAAAGTTTAATTCCAAAAGCAAGACAAAGGATTACGTGACGGGTAAATCGTCTTAACCCACATTAAAGGGAAAACGTCACGAAGTGTTATGTAATTGCACACCTCTTATATAGATATGAATTCTAGATACCCTCTTCTTAGATAAAGAGTCTTAAGCGAACAGAATTGTAGTTCTACAGAAGTTTGTTAATACAGATGGCGGATCATGTGTGCAATGGTTTAAGGAAAATGGAAACAAAAGCAAACTCAGAAAAACAGATTTGAAATTTCTAGGATAAATAATGAGGAAAGGGGACTTGGAGAATCTAAAACTCAAAGGTAAGCGCGCAAAGGAAAGAAGCGAGCAAGCTACCTGATGAGCCTCTGTATATCGATGGCTCTGTATATTGATGGCTAAATAGAAACTGAGATGAATTGTAAGGGACACATATTGCGCCGACCTACAAAGGATAGTAATTTGTGTAGAACCAAGTTCAGTCACGTTCGGATGGGATACGACATGAAAAAAATGAGTTAGACACGAATACAAGTACATCTCCGAGAACGCACGCCCCCGAAAAAATGTGTGAAAAGAGAGAGAGAGAGAGACATCTTATTATTCTCATGTTAATCTCATATTGATCCCGTAATATAACGCCCCAAATTTATACGAATGTAATCAGCGTGTTTGAAATCTCAAGGCGCATTTGAATAGCGAAAGTTGTCTTCCAAAATCTAAGCAATTAAGTAGCGGAAAAATCGTTAGAAACATAGACATGGCTAATGAATATAATATCGGACCCCGAATATGGCAGTAAATAAGTGTTATGGGATCTTACCCATAATAACATAATGGACTATCCCATACGTAATTAATAAATACTGTGCCTCAAGAGGAAGCAGGGGGTTGAATTCAGTCTGAAATCTGGAGTGAAGTCCGTCAGGAGTCTGTCAGTCCGTCAGAGCGAGCAAGTCAGTCAGTCGAGTCAGAGGCAGTTGAGACAATTACTACTAAACCTGATTGTTCATACTAACACTTTCTACTTCTCTGTATATATTCCTGTTTGTAATATATCTGTGTTATTCCATATCCTTATTCGAGTTCTTCTTTATTGCTTCTAATGGGACTATCACCGTGGTACAAGGAACCAGACCATGACAATAAGAAAAGAAGCAAGAAGAAACTTGAGGCAACAGGAATGATGGTTAGTAGATTTTGTTTAATGGCATATCAACTTCTATGGATTATTTAATGCTGAAATCTGAATATTTTGAACGCAGTTGTATGCCCTCAACTCCAGATATTTTGTACATAATTTTCTACTTTCAGAGTAATCGTATATATATATATATATATATATATATATAATTTATTGGTATTGTTGGTAATTTTATTATAAATATGTACAGTTGATAATTATATTTTAAAACTAGACTGCTCATAATTCTATATGTACTGTCGATTTTTGTTTGGGGCAGGATCAGTATTTGCCCCTATCTGGGGCCATAACAGTTGCTACCCACCCGTATCAGGTCGTACATGGGAGCAGCTGCAGTTAAAAGGTGGTTTTATGATCCTTAAAAGCGTCATTCTCCCGATAATATGCTTTGCTTCCGGATGTCGTTTATCCTCAAATCCGGAACGGAACAGAACAGAAATATGGTTCTTCGGAAGTTTGCTAATAGCCTGCAACGAATATGTAATCAACAGCAATATTTTTTAGAGAAAAGAGAAGCGGAAAGGGCAATGATACTTAACATCCGGAATAGAGAGTTGAAAATTTTAGGGGACTTAATGAGAAAAGAGAGCTCGGTAAATCGGATTCTCAGATGATCGAGAAAAAAAAAAAAAAAAAAAAGAGGGACACAAGAAACCTACCTAGCGAGCTTGAGCAAATAGATAACACATGAAATTTTAAGAGAGATAACGAAGAGACAACATTTATTACGAGCTAAAAAAGGACAGGATTTGTAGAGATCCATTTTCAGCTACATCCAGACGCCATAATGTTTAACAGAAATACACTAAATTGAATTCCACCGACGTTCCTTACGATGGCTCGGAATAAACTCAATTTATGAAAATAAAATTGTATTCCAAAAATGATTTCCCATAATTAAACACTTTTTACCTATTTGAAGTTTACGAGAAAGTGCTGATAAGTGCTTAACCTTTTCAAGTCAAGGGTTAATCATTAATTATCGTTCTCCGTCTAGTAACCTTAACTTCCAACTAACTTCTCCAATACTCAGAAACCTCATTCAGTAATGCTTTGCCTTCAGTGTCACTGGAAAATTTGTATTTGACAGACGGAATGTAGCAATAGAATAGAATATATTGACAGATATTCATTTCATATATGTGGATTTTTAAAAGAAATGACGACTTTTTCATATTTCAGAGGCAAGACTATGCACCTTCCATATTCAAAAACATGCGTTTGTTATATTCACAAGCGTACACATATACACTGCTGCATATTTTTGTTTAATTATATGTGTGTATGTGTGTGTATGTGTGTGCACATTATTTTCAGATAGTGTATATGTCAACGAACAAAATGAATAAAAAGAGAGAAAAGTTTCGTATATTGAGTGACTTTAAATTATACGAGAAATTCTATTTTTATTTAAAATAAATGGGATTTATATATATATATATATATATATATATATATAGATAGATAGATAGATAGATAGATATATGTAAAAAATTACTTTATATTTGTGAATATTTATTTTTATATTAAGCATGAAAACCATAATTTAGGAAAAAAAATAATCTGGTTCAACGTATTTCAGCATATATTTTTGATACACGTAACCATCAATTAATTTCTATTGTTTAATAAGCTAGGGTTATTCCAATGTTTGAAGATAATTAATTTTTCAACAACGCATAAATTACGCCTATGCCATTCCCGTTGTAACATTTGGCTCTAGCTACCACATCCCACGTAATAATGGGTGTATTACCACCATGCTTTAATTGCCAGAATTGTTTAGAGAGAGCAGTGCTGTTTAAGTATCTTACATTGCCTAAAGTCATTCGATGATGGTAGAAACGATATTTTCAAGGATTTTCAGTGGAGCCAAAATAAAATTCAACATACTTATCAGAATGTATGCTTGCTCGGTGTACAACATTATCAGTCATACATTGGCCATTTAAGGGACAGATTATATTTTTTAGACATTTTCATTTATTTAAAATTAACTTTGTTGTCTTTGTTGGACATGAATCTGTTTAATGTTAGGATATAGATTTATCAATGTTATCAACGCAGCTATAGCTGATATTAACATTATTTTTGTTGAAAATGTTTTTAGTATTGGTAAAGGATTAAAATGCTTAACTCAAATAACGCAACTTAATAGTATTCTGGTTGGTCTTCCGTACTTTATAATTACAGCCTAATTATAAACACAAAATTACACTTCTTAATTACTGCAGGTCTTCTGATTAGTCAAAACGATACAATTTACAATGCGCTAAGATCTGTTTCATAAGGACACTTACGAAAGTGGATGCAGCTTTTAACTAATTTATAATATTTTAACAACTTAAATGTAAAAATCTATAATTAAAGCAATAACAAATAATTGTATTAAAAATTCATTTTTCATCGAAAAAAAATTTTTGCTTTCAGAAAAAATCGTCCATATTCATAAAAACAACTAAAAGCAAATAAAAGTATTTGAAATTAAATAAGATCTTCGTTTTATTGAGTTTCGTATGTTACAATTCAGAGCTGATTTTTAGGTTTTTTTTTGGGGGGGGGGTTAGGTTATGTCCAATTAAAAAAAAAAAGAAAAAACATGATTTGCATTCCTCAAAACCTTGTGCTTTTAACTATTGCAATTACTATATATTTACTTGTCGTTACTCAGTGCTTGGTGGCAATTTCGAGATAATACAAACCTTTGAAAATTGTATGAAATATTTACCCATTGTCATTGTATGTTGTCTATAAATTAACCAGCTAACGAAGCTGGACATAATTTCCAATAGAACTTAAATAAATATTTCACAAAGGAGTGAATTCCACCAACTCCCGACTCCACATTAAGCATTAATCTTTAAATGACTTCATCAATTAATGGATAAATAGAGATTAGCAGATATCATCATATGATGATAGCCCTAGGTATTACGGTAAAGTCCAAGGTCTCTGACCGGGAGCTTGGAGGAGTTGTGGAGCGTGGAACGACCCCTGAATTGCTGTTGTTCCCAGGTCAATCCTGCCCCGAAGTGGTAGCACTTTTTCGTGTCCCAACTATATAAACCCTCAAACAAAAACATAACACTATGAATGTATAAAAATACATATTTATAATAAAAATACAGGCAATACATATTTTTATTAAAATGACGAACAAGATATTACCAATAATACATATTTAAAGCAAAATGACTAGCAATACATTTTATAGTAGAATTACCAATTATACTTTTGATAGCAAAATGACCAACAATACATTTTTTCTGTAGGTGAAGCCATACAATTGTGCTCAAAATATATTCATTGAAACCATAAAATCTTATTCAAAATATTTAGATTTTGGCATTAAATAAATCATAGAAGTTGATAAGGAAATCAACCAACCAAAATGAAATAACCTTTTCATAACATAAATCCTGTAAATTCCGAAAGAAATTAAAGTATATTATTTTATTATTCGGACTATTGTCCTCATCTTTGTCGCCATATTTATCACAACGTTTCGGCCGTTGTAATGCCCGGCCTCTTCAGGTGGTTGGAATGTCGAACTGAACCCTTTATTTCGCTCACTGAGGGTAGACTATTCTAGTTCCACGCCATGTTTGATGGATGTCAGTTATCAGTTATCTCCCCGTTAATTTCCTCTGAAAGTTCTCCACTGCCTTAACCGGGTATTGATCTCACACTCTTTGGGTCCAGTCACTGGATCTAACCAACGTCTTTATCCACTTGAGGACACATGGCACAGTGAGCGAAATAAAGGGTTCAGTTCGACATTCCAATCACTTGAAGAAGCCCGGAACATACAACGGCCGAAACGTTGTGATAAACATGGAGAAAAAGATGAGGACAATAGTCCGAATAATGTAAATAATGTACATAATACCTCATCTCAGAAATATAGACAAATTAAAGTATATTCAAAAATATAATTTCAACAAAACTACAAAATAAAACCCATTATCCCCGCCTCTAGTAATTATGTCCACACTAACATGCATATACACAAAAGCCGAGTATTATCTACCATGTATTCAAATTTGAAAGCAGAATAACATATATTTTTCTGACTTCAAAATCACCAAGAATATTAACCAATTACCTGCCATGAGCCCCATTTGGGGAACTGTGTAAATTAAACTCACTACATGTGATTCCTTGTATTTACATTGAATTGCTTACATGCATTGCATTTGCAGAGGTATATTTTACAACACTAAGCCTTTAAAGTGTTTATTATTAGCCGTAAGAAGACACTTTCTGTCGTAATTTTACATTCCCCGCGTAGAAAAATAATGAGTATTTTGAAAAGAAATTTTTCATTATTTCTAAACAATATTATTTGTTGATGTTTTATACACATATATATTTGATGTTCTAGTTTCTATAAAAACGACAATGGTAACTACTGAAATTAAACAAGGAATAAATAAACTCCTAAACACCTGCCTGGGCCAAAAATGCGCATTAAAGAAAATTGGCAGTTAATGGGTTAAATTTCGGCATTAGATGACCCATAAGGAGATGAAATGTCGTTAAACAAATAAATCAACAGATCATATGAAGATTTAAAATTTTTGCAACGATACGTCCTTTATTCATGATTCGATTCTAAATGACGAACTGGCAACTCTATAGATTACGTGGTTTCTATTTATTTGGTTTCGTTCCCGTACATTCACTGAAGTTAAGCAACGTTGAGCCTGGTCAGTACCAAGATGGGTGATCGCTGTAAGATTCGGATTTTTTAATCGGCGAGCCGAATCCCAAATCCCTTTAGGTTCGTTATGCTCTTGCGCCCCCAAAAAACATTGAGAAAGTTATGCAGCGACCTCTTCTCCGGCTATGGGTTAATTAATAAATCTTGTATCACTGAAATATTATTATTAAAATAATGTTCTTACAGTCTAAAAATATTTTCTTGCCATAAATACCCGGCAAAGGGCTAATAAGCCTTAGAAAACGAATCAACAAATCAATATTTACTCAGTTTCAAGCTGTATCCCATGATATGGAATAATTCCCTGCAAACCAAAATGGAAGGACAAGACAAAGACATTTCTAGGTCTATACATACTTCTTTAAGTGAAATGTTGGCAGCTTGGTGCGATGATGTCCAATTCTATTTGACATGTATTGCTTGGTGCATAATTATCAGGCGTTTTTGTAGGCGAGTTATTTGTTAATAAAAATTGCTGTTTTGTTTATTTTTCTTACTGAAAATATTATTTTATTTTCAGGTTAACAAAATGCGTGTCGATAATCATACGCTCCGGAATAATCATTTAAAAATGTTATTATTGAATTGTTATCTTTCTTTTTTCATAATAAATAATTTAAAAAAAAAAATGGCCTGATAATTATGCGGCAACCCAATAATTCTTCAAGGTATTTCATTCATTTAAAAATATTAAACTTTAGAACGTAACATTTTTTATTTTCCATTTCATTTTCTTTATTTTTATAATGCAAAATGTTAAGTAACATATTTATAGTTTAGGTATATAATTAAAGCGAATCTAACCATAAAACCTACCGTTAAAATATTGATTTTATCGTTTTTTACCTGTTAAGCTTGGTTAAAAGTTCGGATAAACATTTCCCGCCATTTAAGGGTATTTTTTTTTTTGCAAAGCCATTCACCTTGTACAAGGCCCAAGAACAACTCGAAACAGTGGTTTACAGAATAAAAAGTACTATTTTCAGCACGGTGATACTACTATCAAGATACAGTGTAAACCGGGTATAAGAGACCCGGATATAAGAGAGATTTTCTCTGGTCCCAAATTAGAGCCTGTGTTAATGTATATAAAATAGACCAAACCCGGATATAAGAGAAACCCGGATATAAGAGACTTCTTCTCAGGTCCCGACAACTCTCTTATATCCGGGTTACACTGTATAAGGGTCTCTCGGAACTGAAAAAGAAGACTTTAGAAGGAAACTAAACAGGAAACATGAGACGCACCCCTACTCCTGTACAAATGCCCGGAGGACAGTGTGAACCAGGCGATAAGCGAAGCTATCTATTTCTAGTGAGAAAAAATAAATATTAAATAAAATTTCAGGTGCTTTGGCGAAGACGTGGGAAGTATAGAGTTTAAATAGACGGTCGAAGCAACCAGAAACCTAATTCCAAACAGGAAACAAAGGTTAAATATCCATTCCTGTTCAAAAAGTCGAGGAGGCGTTCGAACCGCACGATAGTCAAACCTATCTACTCTTATTGGCAGGAAAAAGTAAATAAATTGTTCAAAGTTTTAAGCAGTGACATCACAAGTATACCGCTGAAGTAGATTGCGTAGTAATAAAATTGCATAATGCTTTACAGAAAAGAAAAGAGTAAACTTAATTATTTTTAGTCTATTTCACATTTTAAAACTGTTTTAATCCCAGTTATTTACATTTTATTCTTTCTTTATTTAGGAGAATTCTGTCCAAACTGACAAAATAAACAACACAAATCTAAAAAAAAAAAAAAAAAAAAAATCATAGAACGTGAGGAGACTTAAAAATCTCTATTCTGCATTCACAGACAAAGATGCAAATAATGTATACAAAGAACCACAGTCGAGTATTAACAAATAATATTCAATGACATACAAGTCATACATACAAAGGGCTTATAAGTAGCCATTTATATTACAAATTAGAGTTAAATAAAATGCTTGTTAATAACACATGCATGTACTATTTTCTGGCGATCATTAAAATAGTGCGTGGTTTCAGCAGTTGTCGACCCGAGAAAGGAGAACAGTGGCCGACATTTTAAGTTGGATTCTATTGCTGTTAACACTCTTGAATGTAGACCTTTGTATTCGGATTAAGTTATTCGCTTATTTATCCTTGTAGCCATGTCTACAATACGTAAATCCATTGCCTGTGTTGGTGATGCATCAAAGAAGAGGGAAACGATCATGGTTGAAAATAAAGTTTAAATAATAAAGCGAGCAAGAAGACGTGTGACGCCATCGGCCATTGGAGAACGCGTTGGAATATATGCGGTCAGTGATCAGAACAATTGCAAAGTATAAAGTCAGAATAATGAACAAATAAAAATACCCTCACATGATAAAAGAACCATTTATTACTATGCAATGGTTTAATTATGGAAATGAAATTGGTAACGTTAATCTATCCAGACACACACACGCACACACAGACGTGTTTATATATATATATATATATAGAGAGAGAGAGAGAGAAAGAGAGAGAGAGAGAGAGATAGAGAGAGAGGTAGAGAGTGAGATACAGAGCTAAGCATAACGTATATTTCATTGATTTAAATAAGTTTTGTTAGGTAAATGAATAGCAAAATGGAATCAGTTCTTTCTAACATGTTTTGCCCTCTAGAAACAAATCTTCAGACTCAAGTAATGAAGACATCGGAACGCTGGAATTTAAAATTTTTAAATTTAAAATTTTTAAATTTAAAATTCTTTTTCAGACTTATCTGTACATGTTGTCGATCCGATTTCATCTCGTTTTTTTACACTTTCGTAAGTATCACTTTTATTATTAAGTGCCCCATATTGTGACATTTGAATAATACCCTGGATTATCTAGCGATCAAAGCACTTTCTATAGACATTCGCTTTTGTAAATTACTTTATATTCTACTAAAAGAAGCGTTTTTAAATCGAAATCGTTATGTTTCGACAAATTCAACCAACGAGTTCTGTCTGCTTAATATTTTAATACATGTTTTTCTGTTATCTTTTTTTATATTTCATATAAATTATTTTGCATTAAACTCAAAATTATAGCTATTATGACAAAAAGAAATAAACAACTGCATCTTCTTTATCTTACTTATAACTATTTGTTACATAAATATAATGTTTTTTTTTTTTTTTCAGGGCTAAAGCTGATTTAGTTTAATAAAGCTTCTAATAAAGTTTCTACTTGGTGTTGTCATTATCTTCCAACTTCGGTTTCACCAAGAACTGAATATCTTTATTGTAGTAGACAATGTTGTTGGTTGCATGTTTTTGGAATTCTATGTTTCAAAATCAAATATACGTGTGTCGTATATTTGGCTATATGTGTACGAACGATTTCGTCGGGCAGGAATGCAGTGGAAAAATGGATCATATATCTTATACATATTATCAGTATTTTATATGAGTATTAAATATTTGACACGCACTTTAAGTTGCTGTCTCCCGTGGTGGATAATTTCTGATAGGCTCGAAAAATACTTGAAGTAAAGTAGAATAAAAACATAAATGAACACTGGATATTTAACCCGCGATTTTGATTTTGGCGTACAACTGAATATTATAGATTTGTCTGAAATCGGGTCTCCTCTAGATAACAGCAACATTATTGGTCCTGAGATGGCATCACGGCTTAAGTAAGTTTCTCAACGCCGTAACGTATCTTCTGTTTCGTTTTGAAGTCGTTCACCAGTAAATTCTTGCAACCAATTGGAGGTCATTTTCGAGAGGCAGTACCCAGTTTCATTCTTTCGGAACTATTGGAAACACTATCATATAAATAGTGAGTTCAGAACTAATAATATGTTAAGATCATTGATAAAAACAAAACAAAAAAAAACAAAATACCAAAAAAACAAAAAAAACAAAAAAACAAAAAAAAAAAAAAAAAAAAAAAAAAAAAAAAAAAGAAAAAAAACATAGGCCCAATGGTAAACAACTGGCCATCCTCCGCATTAATGTAAAATGATCTAGAAACATAAGTTTCATTACACGATTTTTTTTAAAGAACGGTTGAATTAAGTCAAATATTCTGCCGGGTACACCATAGGCCTAGTGGTTATGAAGAAAGCTAACTTACAAAAGTCTGTCAAACGCCTTCGAGATTCCCACTTGTTATTTAAAAGCTGATAAACAAAATCATTAATGACTGTTAATACGTCAGCGGATGGCTTAAAGAAATGAAAGTCGTATTTTTTTATTTGAAAGAATATTGTGTAAATTGAAGTGATGTGATTTAGTTTATTTGTTATAAAATCTTTCTTCCCTAGTGCCAGTCTATAAGATATCATATAGGATAATCTTCTTTAAGACTGAGTGGATTCATTCACTTGGAGACATTGGTCTGAGGAAAAAGAAGCACTGGAGCGACTTTTATCACGTAGACAATAATTAAACCCATCAGAAATTGTATAAAAAAGACCGCATATAAAATGTAATTATCATATTAACACCCCAAACTACCTTAGTCATTTAGATTCGCAACATTTATATAAAAAAAATTGCTATTCATTTTATGTGATATTTTTTTTCTCCTTTGATAAACAGATATTTATACAGAGCTGAAATACTTTTGATATCATTTGTACTGAATTTTTTTTTTAAATGGGAAATATCCTGCTCACTGTTATATCGACTAGTGTAGCGATATATTCATCTTCAAGCTGCTAGAGAAACGTAAGCAGATTATAAAATATACATAGCTTTTTCAACATTTCTCCCCAAGCAAAGCAATAAAGCTAAAAAAACCCAAAAAAAAAGAGAAAGGATTTATCGAATTTGAAAGAAAACGAGAAAAATAACACATTACTAAATAGAGAGAACAATAAAAGAACAGGAATTAAGAAGACAAAAGATAATCATTGACATTGCATTTAGATGTTTGAAGATTCAAGTTGACTGGAAAGTAAGAACCAAGAAGTGAATTCTTTGAGCGAGAGGTGCGAAAGACGAAGCTGTCATCATTGAACATATCGTTACATCTAACAAATTCAACTATAAAATGAGAGCATCTCGCCAATCTAGCAGTACGTTTAAATTCATAGAGTCTACTTAATAAAGAGGTAAGCTCATCAGAACAATTAGTATACAATAATCTTACTTATTATAAAACGCAAAATTGTGTGTGTATGTGTGTGTCTGTACGTTTATATATTGGATCGGATTTCCAATATTTTTCTACCGATTTCAACAAAACTTCACAGGACTGCGTAAAATTACCTTGCGGTGGTTCTGACAGCGCCATAAATTGGAAAAACACAATTGTTTTTGCACGAAATCAATT
Source organism: Acanthosepion pharaonis (assembly GCA_903632075.3). Classification (NCBI taxonomy): domain Eukaryota; kingdom Metazoa; phylum Mollusca; class Cephalopoda; order Sepiida; family Sepiidae; genus Acanthosepion; species Acanthosepion pharaonis. The sequence goes on from CAHIKZ030000037.1 coordinate 1,462,008, forward strand.
TGAAAACACGATAAAACACGATTCTGTCGCCAGAATGAAAGGGGACAACTCATATCGAGTTATACCTATAAAACCCAGGGTGTGTGTGTGTGTGTGTTCGTTTATATATGGGATCGGATTTCCTACATTTTTCAACCGATTTCAACAAAACTTTACTTTTTTTTGGCAGGTAGTGTTTCTTATTGTCTTGCACACTTTTTTCTTTATTTTTACATTCAGAATGCTTTAAAAATTACATTTACAAGACAATTGTTTATAATAAAATTTTATTCAATCGGTAGACTCAACGATTGAAAACAGTGTTTTTGTTTGAGTTTGGGTTTGACCAATTTGTAAAAAAATGCTAAAAAACAAAAAAACGAAAAAAAAAAAAAAGAAAATAATTAAGTCATGCGTGTCCGTCAACCTTAAACAATAATCTTTATCAGTTTTATTTTTCAGTCTTTATGATATGCGATACTTGATATATCTCTTACTGTTATATCCTCGGGCAACGCCCGGCTCTACTACTAGTTTATAATAAAATATAGCAGAAGGAAAATATGTTACGGCAATATCAACCTGATTGAAGATGACATGTCAGGTCAAGACCAATAACATTACAGATTCTTTTTTCTATTTTATGAAAAATCTTATAAAAATCACAAGAGGAAGACCAGGAGAGCCAGCAATATCCAATGCATGGCCGAATGACAGGACTTATAATTGAGAAAACGATTATAAAATATATCTTCACTAATTGTTGAAAGGAATAAAAAAAAAGGAATAATCCAATTCATCAATTCTATAATTAACATAATCTACTTTTATAACTTGAATTTACAGAAAATTAACATATATACTACAGTTCTAACAACTGATAATTTTTTAAATTGGCCCCAAAAGTAGTTGTTTTGCATTTTAAATAAGAAATAATTATTATACATGGTTAAAGAAAGAGATGCATAATATTTATTAGAACATTTATTATGACAAAAAAAAGAAAGTCATTTTATGATTAAATTTTGCTCTCATCAAAATATCTCCCTTTAGCCTTCATTACTGCAGCACAAATTTTTGACATTCGTTTCAATAGTTTCTCAAAGTGTAATTTTGATAATTGATTCCGTTTTTTTTTCAATGATTCTAAGAGCTCTTTTTCAATTTTTGTTGTTTTCACTCTTCTGTCAAGTACATCCCATGCTAATCCTGGGAGTCGCTTCAAACTTTTGAACTGTAGTTAAATACTATTCTATAATTAACATTCTTAAGGTGTAAGTAATTAGCTAGCAGGAACTATTAACTATTCATATCTTTCACATTAGAAGTATCAAATAAAAGAATTATCAATAAGTCCTCTTTGCTTGGCTACGTAAAATGACACATTTTAATTGGGTGATCGTAATAAAATTTTATTTCACACAGATACAAATCCGATATTCACGAAAGAAAAGAACATCATAATAAATAATTTTAGTATTCATTAAAATTTAATTTTGCAATTGGACTTAGTATATAAACAAAGAGAACGAGGCCTGTACTGTTATGTAATATCGGCTGTAGATGCTGGACAATCTTATTGCATATGAGGAAGAGACTTGAGGCAGTAGAACAATGATGAGAATTCCGTTAGCCAAATATATAAGCATCGATGAAGGAAACTTCTAAATATAAACAGAAAGGACCAGTTGAAATTCCTAGAGCAAATAATGAGGAAAGAGGGCCTGGAACATTTGATATTCACATGACCAATTCACGGCAAGAGGGATAGAGGAAAGCATAGAATTTCCCTTCCTAACGCGCCCGTGTAAATTGTTTCAGAACAAGGATTAAGAAAGGTCGCCAAAAGACAAACATTACAGAGAGTTACACAGGACAAAGTTCTGTGGAGAACCATGATCGTCCACCTTCACAAGAGATATGGGATATATAAAAAACGGAGGGGAAGAAATACCAGGAATAAAAAAAAAGGAATAATGCTTACATTCTGAAATTACCGAAAAAATAATTTTACAAACAAAATGTCAACTAAATGAACTGATAATCGTTATTCGAAGATTAATTTAGGTATGTGCAATAATTGAAGTTTAATGTTAATAGGGGAATAAAGTATTGGCAAATCCTTATTTTCACATCCAATGCAAGAAGGAGTTATATCTACTTTTCAATTAGTTGATATCCATTAACATAGCTGGGGCAACTCGAGGTGGTATAATGGTTATCAACTTGATTTGCTAGAACAATTACGACTGAGTAGCGAGTTAGATTCTCACTGGGTGTTCCTTTACTTTCGACCTTGTGCCACATCTAAGCTATGCTTGGAAAATAACTATCCATTGACATAAGTTAATAGATGCGCGTAATAAAATATATGAAATTTTCGTATTGATCTGCGCAGTGTAAACAAACTGGCGCCATATTTGTTATCGGGACTGTGATCTGAGCGTGCCAAATTATTAGAAAAGTGTAAGAATTTAGTGAAAACATGGGCCATAAAAGCAGTTTAAGTGATGCTGAAAAGAAAACTATCACCTCAGAACTCTCTAAAGGTAAATCTACCCTAGAAAATTTTAAAATGATAAGGAGGTGTCATCAAACAGTGAAAAATTCACCGCCGACCCTACACAAGTACGCAAAAGGGCAGATAAAGGCAAGCCGCGTGTTATTTCACGTCGTCTCATGTCATGACTTGAATGAGAGGCCACGAAGAACCCTAGACTTACCAGCCAAGTGCTTTTCAGTCGCATTGGGGATCCTACTGTGTCTAAAAGTACTCAGTGTCGTATCTGAGGGAAATAGCAACAACAAACTTGTATCGAAGCCTCCGTTGACAAGAAATCACATTCAAAATCAACTGAAATGGGCCGAGGACAATATGAAGATTGACTTTTCTAAAGTTTTGTTCACAGACGAAACTCGAGCAACACTTGATGGGCCAAATAGATGGTGCAAAGGCTGAGTAATGAACGGACAGAATCGCCATCAGCGTTTGAGACGCCAACAAGGCGGTGGAGGTATAATGATCTGGGGTGGTATGATTGGAAAAACATTAGTGGAGAGTACCAGATGGTGTTAAAATGACTCCTGATGCATACACAGCGTTTATGAAGGAGCATCCTGGACCGTGGATGAAAAGGCAAAGAATTGCATTCAGAAGGACCATTGTTTTTATGCAAGATAATGCTCCCTCACACGCTGCTCACAAGACTACTGACTATTTGAAACAGTTGGGCTTCGATGGATCCCGAAAAATGAAGTGGCCAGCAAATTCTCCGGATTTGAACCTAGTCGAAAACCTTTGCAGCATCATGAAGTGAAGACTGTACGCCAACGGACGACAATTCAGGAGCAACGCTGAGTTGTGGAATGCAATTCTTGACATATCTCACGGCATTACAGCCGATGAAATTCTGTGACGTCGTCCCCTGGTCGCAGCGCCAACTGTGACGTCCTATCCTGCTCTACCACGGCACCAACTGTGACGTCCTCGCCGCGGCGCCAGCTGTTCGCTCCTCGCTGCTCCGTTCGGGTGTCGCTGCTCTAAACGTGACGTCCGCCTGTCGCGTCAGTCGTGTTGTCTCGTCATGTGACGACCAACTGGCTTGGTATTGGTCGCGGCACCCAAATGTGACGTTCTAACCTTTTGGTGATTCGGGTGGGAATCTGGTTAGATTTGATATCAGCCTCGTCGTTCCCAACTCGCTTCCAACGCCTGGTTACCAAAGTAACTGCATTGATCTCCAGTCTGCCTACCCACGTTGTGAATTGATCTTAGGCAGACGAGATCAATCAGTAGTTGGGTCCGTAATGCAAATCGGGTTCAACGGGTGTGACACAACACAAATATGCATAAAAGAAAATAAAATGAAAACTCAAAAGTTCAAGGTATCAAAGAAAAAGATAACAAACTTTATGTCTAGTTGTTCGATACATAAGACTGCGTCTATCTCCCGACCCGTTCTATGGATTGTGACACGTTGTTTTCCGTTAGGCAAGTTTTAACGCTTCAAGTTGTTTGCTCTTTAAGAAATTGGTTTTTCGGTGTGTCTTCGGACGAAAGTCGAAAAAAACTTATTTTGGTGGTCTGGATCTAAGTCGCTCTTCAAAATAATTGTTCTTGGATTGAAGAGGAGTCCGGAATGTGCGTGAATCTTTCAAGTCAGCTATCTGCGAGGAGGAACCAACTTCCACTGCGAGCTTTTTCATATCTATCCGAAGCCCTTTAGTCCACCTGTTTTTCGTCACTTATCGAAATAACAGTTTCATTTGGATTTTTCTTTGGCCAGTGGTTGATAATCAGATGCCTTCTCGTACCAGCAGTTTGTTTACGCATCCCAGATAACACAGCCGTCGCCAAAACACACCCGATTCCTTTATCCACTCAGAATTTCCCTGTCATTGTAATGACACTCTTCCGCCATTTGTTACTTATCAAATTATCCTTTATCCATTGTCTCTTAGCCGTGGTGTTCTGCTTATCATCCACGTTTTGGGTCTCGCCTCTTTTGCCTTCTTTTCTTTCTTTTCTTTTTCTGCCTCGGTAAATGGTGCCACATTCTACAATTAACAAATTCTCGACTTCTTCAAGTAATTTCAAAACAGGGAAAGCACTTTCCCTATTAATTTGTTTAAAACTGTGCCTTTGTTTGTATCTGTTATTTTTCGTTTTATTATCTTATTTATTAGCTTCTTTTGATCATAAACATTCACGTGCAACATTAATAAACGTTTTGTTTGCTCAATTCTGGCTCCAGTTTGTTTATATTGCGCAGATCAATACGAAAATTTCGGTGACTGCGCAGGTCAGTGTTGCCAACATTGTGTGAAAATTTTGTGTGAATTGATTGGACGGTTTTTGAAATATTAGAAAAAAAATATCTCGATAATAATTTGGCACGTAGTGTAGTCTTCAACGTCGACAATATCAGTTCGAAATCGGAGTAAATATGTTGATTTGTGGATATTAGTTTAATTACTCATTACATATAATTAATTATATTTAATAACTGGATTTACTATATGCCAAAGTAGCTTTATTTTGTCAAGGGAGATAACTCCTCATACTGCCATCTTACATTCTCAGAAATAATGTCGGATACTGAATCGTTCTTATTCATTTGTATATTCATTCGAATCAATCATTTTTTTAAATTACGCTAGAAAATTAAAAATTTACTGTTAGAAGACGCATACGTTAAATTACTATTCTATCTGCTAAGTGTTTTTCAACGTTGCGTTTAACATTTCTACAAAGAATTCACATAGGAGACTGGAAAAGCGGTGGTTACTTATGAAAAGAAAGACATATTACTCAATTACAACGCGGACAGTTTTGCTGAAGACAATTACACGTCTCCTTTCAAACTGCGCTTGGCATTTTACTTCAAATTCTAGACATACTTGAGCGCAAAACATTACTTCAGTCCCAGGAGTGTATTTCTTTTATTCTTCATATATTTCGTTCGATTATACTAATGCGATGAAAGACCTATTTTCTTTAACCAAAGTGAATTAATTTAATATTTTTCTTTCTTTACTCTGAAAGCAACACTTTAATAAACAGGATACTATGTTATCGCAACTAATCGTCTAACATGTTTGAATAACTTCAGTCAAAAATATAATTTCTTTCATTTTTAGTCTTTTCGTTGTAAGTCTGTTATCCTGATAGAAGAGCATGTTGGAATGATTCTGCTTTCTGGTGCAATGTGTCCGATATAGACTCATTAAGAGCAAAAAATGAAAAAAAAAAGCCAACACAAAGTTGTACATGGTAATAGAATAAATAAATAATAAATCCCACACAGATACAGCACACACACACACACATTCTCTATCTTTCTCTCTCATATGTATTTTAAAGAGTGTTCAACAGATACAAGGGTCAAGAGCAACAGACGGTGGAAGGTTTCTGAATGAAGTGTGTGATATGAAGTTTATCAGGGATAGATAATAATTAGCCCTTAATTGAAGAGGTTAACTTTGTTGTGTTAGAGGAAGAATTCCTGCGAGAGTTCGTTTCACAAATTAGCAGTCCTTGTGAAAATGCTGTCAGAGTAGCTCTAAACCGTGAAAGGTTTTGAGCCTGAAGAGATCTGTTATATAGGAATAAAGTGTTGCTGCTGACACAAGTTTGAACATAGATCGCCAATGAGCAAACTTGAATTAAGTAGACCACGTGACCATATATATATATATATATATATATATATATATATATATATATATATATATATATATATATATGAAGAAATATACTCTTAAGGTATGCTATACTTATGGGATAAAGTGCCCAATATCAGAGATATAGCGTGTGTAAGTATGTATGTTAATTAGTGTAGCTACTCTATTTCTATTTGTATCCTCTATTACTATACGGATCACTATTCACTATACTATTGCTGATTTGGAGTGGCTTTTTGATGCCGGTTAGGCATTAAGAATTTTGGGATCGCTGGGGTGAACATTGGCTACCCCTCCAGTGTATAGGTTAGTTTAGGTCTGTTTTATTTTAGTTACCTTTTCTTTTTACCATGTTAACTTAGCTAGGGTGTGTATGCTCATTGGCCCCTTTTATTTCTGGCCCTATTTTTCTTTTGTTTAATTCCCCATCCCTCCTATCGTTAGGTAGTTAGTGATATCAGTTCTCTGGTGGATGCGGGGCGCCTTTCGTTTCGAGTATGTCTTTCGTATTTGTTGTTGTGTTTGTTTGAGTGTGTGTTTGTAGTGAGTGCATGGATGGTATGAATGTTTTATTTTAATTTTTTTTTAAGTCCCGCATTGTTTTCGTCCAGTTAACTGATGTCTCTACCACAGTTAGGGCTGTAGGGGTTTTATTACTAACAAAATTTTTGTTTAGTTTCTTGTATATAGATTTGTATTCATTGTAAGTAATCATTGGGGTTTTTAGATAGTTATTTTATTCCCCTCCCCCCCCACAGACACATGTATTGTATATATGGGGACTAGTTAGAACTTCATAGAGACTCTGAGGCATTTTGGTGGATGTAGTAAGAATGGTATGTAATGGATGTGTTGTTTTGGTGAAAGGAACATTGTTTGTATGTTTGGGTCAGTGATTGCGGCTAGCTAAGTTTAAAGTTAAGACAGAAGATGACCATCCTTTTCCCCCTTTCCCCATCTCGGCCTTGTGCCACATTTGTACATTGTACAATAAATATTTTCACTATACTATTTCTCTATACTGATCACTATACGGATTACTATTCAGTGGTTACTTTTCGAGCGAGTATTATCGAACAAGTACTATTAGTGGAAGAAGGCAAGGTGGACTAATGGTAGCGGTACGGGTTGAGGAATCGGAGAGCCGAGTTCGAATTCTTACGTGCTAATACCCTTGGGAAAGGTATGAATCCTCTTCTTCTCAGCTATGGGTAAATAGCAGGACAGACCTGGTTCTGTAGCCTTAGATGGCAACAGGTCTTCCGCATTAAGAAATGGCAACCTACTGCGCGAAAAATCTGTCTCGTCAATCATGTATAGAAAGATACATGATCGCATTAGCGTGTATCACGCATGGCACATAACTGACTCACTAATAGTGCAAGGGTTATTCAAAGACGTCTGACACCAGTATTGTTCAACGGCGTTACTATAATGGTATCTATCGACAGACACGTGAAAGCTGTCGATGAATACGGCAGCCGTAACGTTTGATAAAAATAACAAATATTATGGCATTAGTTCAAATGTAATTAATATAAATAATGATAGCTCGTTATCTCAGAAAGGCGACCAACTATAAGGAAATACGTAAATGCGGGCAAGAGCAACAGAAGAAAAAAACTAGTTTTAATAATGTCACAAAATGAAATTTAGGAACAAATTAAAATCATAATAAAACAAAACATTGTGATACTAACGAAAAGACAAGGAAAAAATATATATTTAAAAGCAACTTCCTTCTTTCTGATGGGCTCCCGACTATTTCCTGTCCATTTAGTAACATTTGTGCTTTTACCATCTCCTTTAGTCCATGTTTTCTAAACCATTTAAACAATCTTGTTATGAATGTTATGCACTGTTTTCCCCCGTCGCTGTTGTCTTCAATATTTTCTGTGTTTGTCAAAATTTCTAATCTAATGTGTTACTTTTTGAGTTCCCTAAAAATTTAAACTCCCACTTTTTGATGCTAAGTTTAAGTATCTTTTTTGCTTCCATTTTCTTGACAACTTAATCGTTGCTCACATGTTCAGTCTATGGTATTCCCAACATCCTTCTGTAGAACCACATTTCTGCTGCCTCAGATTTTTATTCATCTGTGATGAGATGGTTCAGCATTCGCTACCAAATAGAAGAAATGATTTTACATAACAGCTCAGTAACCATTTCTTTGTTTCTAGTAAGTTGTTTTCTTATTTCTAAATATTTTGCTTAGCTTTTGGGGGCCAACTTTCTCCATCACAATGTACCTTATCACTTTTAAATATTGATCAGAAGAGAAATTTCGAAGTTGAAGATGTACATGAAAAAATTTTAGATTACCACATCTATAATTTTTTTTTTTTTTACTGATGGCAATACTACCCAGAGTGGGAGATATCGACAGGATGATTTTTAGAAGCATCCCTTTCTTTTTGATGCTGAAGACAAGAAAGAGAAAATACTAATTTTACCTTCCTGTATATTGTCTGAGCAATATTCTCGCCGGAAAAGGATTTCATCGCCATTAACGGCTTCAGTTAGTACAACCTCTTTTGTGCAAACATAATTTATTACACGAATCCTCTTACGCAAATTCAACAACATTCAGTATTCTATTCTTGCAACAACATTTTTCTCAAGTATACTTTTCCTCTTGACAACTAACATTGAGTCTAGAAAATTTAATTATCAACGTATTTATTTGTACATTTTAATTCCGACCTAAAATAAGTTAAATTTCATGACACATTTCAGCTTACCTTAATTCACCATTCCACAAGTTGCAAAATAGTAGCAAGCCGTATACTATGAGGCTTATAAACTGATACACCTTTAGCAGCAACATCTTAAGTGGTAATTATATATCGACATTCGCTGAAACTGATGCATGGTCTACAGATTAAATCCGTCACTAAAGGTTTTAACCAGCAAAGTATAGGAGACCACAGTTTGTTGATTAATATTCTGGGCTAGTGTTTATTTACTGATTTCTTCTTTTTACGACTTATCAAACTTTTGCAGGTTAATTATACCCAGAAAAAATATTTCTAGGTTGTAAGAATCTTTTGGGAGCAATAATGACTTACTAACTAAAATCATACTAATTAACCCATAGATGGATGAAGAAGTGGTAAATTAAACCTATTCGCAGGGGTATTTGCGCGTAATTAATATAACAAAGCTAAAGGGAATTAGAACTCCGCTCTCCTATTACCAATTCCGAGTCATTATACATTACACTACCCGCACATCAAGCTTACGGTAACAAGAATTCCCAAGCGCTTATCCATCGAGGTACTGGCTAGGCCCGTCGTTGCTTAGCTTCTGTGTTCATACGCGAACAAGTGTTTCAATGTGTTATGCTCGTAAGCATGTAGACAGTAATATTTTAGATCTTTTCCCGTGTTGACGATACAAAGAATTATTGTAAGTTCTTAAACAAGAAGATAGTTTAAATTGTACATGCTACGAGAAATAAGTTTATATTTATATATTACGATTCTATTCTAAGTAATATAACTAAATGATTAAAAATCAAAAAAAGACATCTTTAAAATTGTTTCTAATATTTCGTTAATATAAAAGCAATTTCCTTTAGTGGGACAATGGCAGATCTAATATATACTGCTATTAAAATGCGTTAAGTTAGAATCACCGGAACCCCGTCACATTACACTATCTTAAAAAAAGATTTTGGTTTGAGACTGTCTTATTTAAAACTTAGACATTTAATTTGATTATGATTGTTGTGGGCGTATCATTCTGGTGTTACAAAAGATATCTCTGACACCTTCAGATAGAAAGTAGTAGATGCATATAAGTCTTGGAAGCTATGTAAAATGCTCTCCCACACATTACACCTGCCATTTTTTCTGTACAGAACATAATTTAAAAGTAGCTGGCATTAAATAAAAGTAACAACATGACTACATCAGAATTTCCTAGCAAGTCAAGATTCAACCCCACTTTTAATCTCTGTGTCTATCATTTCCTGTTATACTGAATTTGATATTAAAGATATTAAATAATCCAGAACTATTTTCTTTATTTTTAACGACATCTATCTGCTTGTTACTACTTTGTTTAACATTTGAAAGGCATGTATTTTAATAAAATGGCTTAGTAGAAGTTTTGAACTCTTTGTTTTATCATTAGATATGCTATAACTTTTTTTTGCATAAAGTATTTCACTAGTATTACTTGATACTACTTTTTTACTTATTTTCTTTAAATAAGGCAGACATAGTTTAGTGAAAATTGTTGCAGATTATTGATCTCATAACAAAGAGTAGATCAGGAGAAAATCGCCTGAGAACTTGTAATGTCGAAAAATTCCTGGAATTCCCTAAAAGAATATTGGAGGTGTTTTTGACAGAAAGGAAAAATGATTACAAGACATCAGCATTTAGATGAAAGACATGCAAGAAATTTGGCTAGGTTAACATCAGAGAAGCCAAAAGTTAACCGGTGATAAAATAATCGCTCTAAGCATAGATTGACATGCTTTATATCTTTCTGAATGCGACAATTTGTCTGATTGTCTTCAGTACAGTCTGACACCAGGAGTAAAAGGTATTTCTTCAAAATTCACAACATTATCTTTCAGTATCAGAAAACGGATATATCAGCCAGTGATTCATTTCTGCCACAACTAGTTTTGTTCTATATGCTTGACGACGTTGGAGACCATGTTTTTCAGAAATGTCCTATCTTTATAGCTCCTTGTAGTGTTTTTCTTTTCACTATATATTGCATAACCTCTTCTGCCATCCATTTAAATAATCTTTTTAGCCAGGTTACTCTCCGCCTCTACCCCCCCCCTCATTCCTTGTCGTCAGAATTTCGGGTGAGCGTGTGATTTTAAATCTATATTTCTGCATTATGTGTACAATGGATTGCAATTGTATCTTTCTGATTCTAATTAACAGACAGGAGATTTTCTGCTACGTATTTTCCTTAAAAGTTCTCCCTTTTTCCTATGGTTTTATCACCATTTTTCTTTAGAAAGACAACACTTTTGCCCTAAATGTTCTTTTATCTTTGGGAAAATTATAAAACATTCAATGACGTACACGAGAGTTGAAAAAAAAAAAAAACTGTTCAAAAACTTTTTTTTTTTTTTTAATATTTCCATGTTTCTTAATACATTAGTATCTGGGAGGCATCTATTATATTATAAATGTTTAGCAGACATTTTTGGCGATGATAAAACAAAATAGTTTTATGATAAAACAAAATAGTTTTATCATTAAATTACTTCAGTTTCGTTCGTGTTTCCTTTTAGATAAAACATTTTTCTTCTTAATATTTTAGTAATAGTTTTACTCTTATGATTTTTGATAAAGCATTTGTACTTTAGAGAATATAAGTGAACTATTATTGATCCAGGTCAGCAGAAAGTTGCATAAGTACCTTTAATGTTGAGACATTATTAAAGTCACCCAAAAGAATATTAGAGTTGTTCTTGACAGAAAAAAAGATTAGAAGACATCGGAACTTAGATGAAAGACATGCAAGAAAGTTGCTGAGGTTACCAGCAGAGAAGCCAAGTTAACCGTTCATAAAGTAATGGCTGGAAGCAGCAATTCATTTACCTTTTCTTTCCATGAAAACGCGTCAACATATTTGATAGTATTGTAGTCTCTCAGACACTACGAATAAATGTAACATCAACATGCGGATATGGCAAGCAGTTTTTCATTTACCATTTTTCTATGCGTCATATCTTTTCAGGAAGTTGGTGATCACGGATCTCTACAAATTCCAATTTGTAGTTCTTATTAATATTAGTGACAAAAGTATACAGTTGTAAGCTTTAAGTAAGCTTTATTCAACTGAGAAAACTTTTTTCAAATATAGTGTCATCTTATAGTCCCAGTTAACAGAAATAACTCTCTCAGAGGAGAGTAACGAAAAAAGGGGAGACCACTGTTGATTATTCATAACAATTAGTAAGTTCTATATACCTTCTACTAATTGTTTTGTCAACTATATTCCACTACTGTTCTTCATTTTTCTATGAAAGTTAAATTCTCCAAACTTCTTTCCTAATATGACTCAGCAAGTTCTTTCTTAGTCTATATTTAGTGATCTTTTGTTTTGATTTTCTTTCTAACTTCATGATTGTTTTTATGTTGCAACCATGATATTTCCAGCCTTCTTCACAGAACCCATATCTCCGCTGCCAAATGTTTCCTCTTTATCTATGAATTAATTTTCTAGTACAAAGTGTCGTTCCGTGCTCATTTTTACTTTATATTATTTCTTAATAGTTTCTTTATATTTTATTAGCTTTTGTAAAGTTTAAAATGTTCCCTGAGCTGATATAATCAACCTATCGTATCCTCTGCCTCTTGAACAACACGGCGGTCTCGGTTTGATTGAAATACAAAGAGTATTGATCGAGTTGTCCCAGTTAAGGCATGATTAATGAGGAAGATTTCTGAAAATGATTTAGATAACTGAATATTCAGTTCTATCAAATATTAGTCCCAAATATCTCCAGTGATATGGTATAAACATTTATAACCTCCCCTGAGCAAGAGAATGCTTTCCTGAGTGTTCGTTTTGGGCATTTGTCCTTCATTCTATCCTATATATATATATATATATATATATATATATATATATATATATATATATATTTAAAAGATATTTTATTTATGTTTAACGTTGTTATTTTATAGATACAAGTATTTAAGCAAATGCTCTGTTTATGATAAACAGTATTAAATAACATTTACGGCCTGAATGTCCGAGAAATTTTCATAGAAAATATTCATAGAAGATTGTAGTTTATAACAGTAAATTCGACCTTGTCTACCATAAGGTTCATGGTGGCCGAGTGGTTAAGGCACGTCAGCGTATATGACGGTTCCGTATAGGATGCAGGTTCGAATCCTGTCTATGAACGAATATTTTCTATGAAAATTTCTCGGACATTCAGGCCGGTAAATGTTATTTAATACTGTTTATCATAAACAGAGCATTTGCTTAAATACTTGTATCTATAAAATAACAACGTTAAACATAAATAAAAATGTCTTTAATAAATAAATTGTCGGACCTTGTCCATTTCTTTATATATATATATTTTAAGCCTCAAACTTCCAATTTCGAAATCAACATCAGCTATCTCGTTGTGTTCCTCAGAATTATTTTCCAGTTCAACAAAATTATATGTTCGGGTAAAGTCTAAAGTCGAGTGTAAACAATTCTGTTCCCGAACTGACATCAACTCTCTCAAATATATATATATATATATATATATATATATATATATATATATATATATATATATATATATATACAGAAAACATATATATAGATGATCATATTTTCCTTCAAGCCTATTTGGTTAAATAATTTAGACGTATTATGTCTATATATTTTAGTTTAATACTTTCAAATCCACGAATTAAATTCTTGGTGTCTGTAGTAAATTGATCAAGAAAAATTGCAAAGATTTCTTCCCAATAATTTTTATTTTACCAAGTAGTTTCAGTCTCTTCTGAGACTATCCCCAGGTTTGCATATCTAATGATGTGTTATGCGTTAACAATTCAAATCTTTTATACGATTTCTGATGCTAACCTCCAGGAATGTGAATCATTGTGCATTCTCGGGCTTATGAAGCTGACATGAAGATAAAAGACTATATCGAATCCATTGCTAGGTCATCAGGCTAACAATGTTGATTTACTCTGTAGTGGGAGACAATTTTTCTCTCCAGAATCTATCTTACATATCTATAAGTCTACAATTCGTCCATGTTTAGAATATTACTGCCATATATGGTTCGGTGCTCTTGCTATTTATCTCGAGTTACTTGATAAAATCTAAAGAAGAATCAGCAATATTATTAGTCCTCATCTGGCGGCTAGGCTTCATTTACTTTCTCAACACTGTAAGGTTGCCTTTCTCTGTCTTTTCTATAAATCCATTCATGGTATTTGCTCGGAGGGCTCTTCGCTCTGATAACTAGACATTTTTAATTTAAGTGCAGTACTAGACTGGCGTCTAATTCTCATCAATTTTCAGCTCAACTGGCTAGATGTAATCGTAAGTCTATGTTAACAGTTTCTTTTCTCGCACTTCACTCTTGTGAAACCCTCACCTGGTTCTATGCTTTCCAGCCAATTTTAATAAAACTTTAAATGCAATATCAATCACTATCTACTCTCCTCGTAATTACTGTTTTCTCTTTCTGCTCATTATTAATGTTTTTATTCCTAATGATTCCACACGTTGTAAGCCCTTATGTGTGGCTTTACTGCATTGCATGTGGTGATAGCAATGTAAAAAAAAATAATTTTCTTAAAACTTTTATATTTAGAATACATTTGAATAATATTTCATATTGCGCGTCAGAGAATTTGATTTTATCGTCCATATAATTTTATTAAGCAAGTTTACGCCTTCAATATTTCTATTTAATTATTAGATTTTTGCATACATATAAACTATATGTATTACACACACAAACACACACACATATATTTATGTATGTGCTGTCTGTGTCTCTGTGTTATTATCACTTTAAGCTGTATTTTTTAGCGGATACCAATATTTAAGTAGACGTTCTGTTTAATTTTTAACAGTACCTATTTTCGTCTACTGACTTGAACATTCCAGAAAATAAAACTTATATCAAATATTAACTTTTTAGGTATATCTCTATATCATTCTCTGTTTGTCTGTCTGTCTGTCTGAGTAATAGAAAGATACGTCTGTTCACAGCGACATCAACTTTCCAATCTATCTATCTATCTATCTATCTATCTATCTATCTATCTATCTCCGTCTCGTCATTATATATCTGTATATCTGTCAATAGTTCTTGCTATCTCTCTATCATCCCCTCTGCCTCTCTGTCTTTCTAATTTATCACAGTCCACTCATTATCTATCTATCTATCTATCTATCTATCTATCTATCTATCTATCTATCTATCTATCGCAATTTTTTTTTTAATATCTATGGCATAATACATAGCCAGCGATAAAAAAAAATAGAGAAAACGGTCATATTTTTACGTGAACATATTTTATGATATTCAGCGACATTATCAGTTTTGTCATTCTTTCAGTTATGCATATATTCCTCTACAATTACGGACATAACGCACATATGGATTCATAGAAAAATTGAGAAGATATTGCAAGACAAAAACGATTTCATCAACGTTATCTTATATTTCGTCAGAAATATCAAATGGAAGAAAACAGTGTTCATATAATCATCTTTTAATTTAGTTAGACATAAAATATTTTAAACAATGTTGTAACGTCTGCTGCTAATTCAGTTGGTTCACTGTATCTTACCAGACATCTTCCACGCTAGATTTCATCTTGCAAATTTGTAAATCTAACAATCTTCCGTGCAAAAAATAATGCTGCCACTTCTGGTCTGGTGCACCTGTAATTCATCTCGAGATTCTAGACAAAATACAACGAAAGATCTGTAATGTTATGGGTCCTGACATGTTATCTCGAGTTCAGTACTTGCATACCGCCGTGACGTGGATTCCGGCTCTCTTTTCTATAAATATTTTCATGGCAATTGTTTTATTGAGGTCTTCTTCTTGATATCTAGACCGCATGGATTTATTCGTACTACTATATTGTTTTCTTATTGAAATAGCTAGATATATACATAAGTTCTATTCTTTTTTTGTGTGTGGGGGGACATGACTATTTTGAAAGCCTCTTCCGCTTCCATTTCACCTTCCACATCTGGTTTTCAGAAACTTAAATGCAATATTAATCACCGTCGTCTATCTTCCTGAAACCTGTTATTTTACTCCCATTCCTCTTCGCTAAAGTATTCTCATTCTCTTTCACTCTCAGTAATACCTGTCGTCTTAGTGGCATTATCGCCTTGCTTAGATGAAAAGATAAAAACAAAATTCTTCATAAAATTATATAAAATCTCTTACTATTGAGGCGTCTCCAAAAATGTTAAAACTGTTCTCTTTTTCTCTTTTTTCTTCTTTTTTTTTGCACTTGTCTGACATTTCAGTCAGTCTCTTGAGGTATTTTAGACATCCGACTCGCAGGAAATATATGTAGAAAATTTCAATCGTCTCCCTCCTTCCAGGTTGACAAATTATCACGTTAATAGAAGTTCGTGAAAACTGGCTTCATCATTTATGGTTACAAAAGAAACAGTTGGCGAGGTAGAACAGGTCGACTCGTGTAATCATTGAAGCTGCACAAGTGTCGTTCGTGCGTTGCCCTAGGAAAGAAATCAGGCGATGCAGCGTTGAAATTAGTCTTCCAAAATCAACTGTGGGTAGAATCGTAAATAAGGATTTCCGAATGCAGCCATAGCATTTAGAAATTGTACAGATGTTATCATCTGCTCATCTCGACCATTGCGAAACTTTCTCGGAAAATGGAAAATCCAATATTTCCACGTTATTAGAATTCAGAGACGACGCAACTTGCCAGGTAATTCAACACGTAAACACAGTTTAGATTTCTGAACCACTGGACATACTCGTATCTTTGCTGAGTATTTGTGAAGCGAAGACGGAAATAGAAACCCAAAAAGTCAAACACTAAATAAAAAAAAATACTTTCCGGGTTGAAGGATTCACGTATCCTTCCTGTTAAATCAATCCTTTGAAAATAAATATTCAACATATATTGGAGAAGACAAGGCAGTAAGAAAGGAACGGCAACGGACGGTAAGTTTTTATGACGGCTTAACCTAAATTCCTTTACTCATTCAACCGTCTTTCACTAAGCTACGTGACACTTACACTTTCCTCATCACCTTCTCCCATGCCATTTCTTTTTTCTGCATACTGAGAAATAATCAGACTTAATATATATATATATATATATATATATATATATATATATATATATATATATATATATATATATAATTAATATATATATATATATATATATATGTATTAAAAAAGTAGGTTATACTTAAAATGTGGCATGGCACTTGTTTGAATAAAATGATTATGATCTCTTTTTGAACATATTGGAAACCTACGCATATGAAAATATACAATTACACATACTGCATAGTGCATATTTCAAGCGATATGGGACTCAAACTTACTCTATCTTTACCATCTGTACCTAATTTAATAATTTTTTTAGATGATCTGGCATTGGAGGAAAAATATAGTATGTTCTCCAGGCTTATCACTGTCTAATTTCCTCATTATATTTGCCAGACTGTGTGTCGGAGTAAAAGACATTTATGTTACAAAATCAAGTAGTGCTCAGCATCGTGACGTGATTCATAAATAGTGTACATCTCTCGTTTAACACAATGAATAAGTTACTCGTTTGAAACTAAAGACTTCCTGTGGAGTATAGAACACCATACTCTCCATACAAGGTATTCCTGTGGTGTAAACAACAAGTGCCTTGGGCAATTTGTCTTATTTTTGTTTAATGATAGTTCACCTAATACAAGCCCCAAAGGTGACTCAAGGTTAAGGGTTACTGAATGTGATTCTTGTAACGAAAGGGTAAAGATGAATTAAGAAATGCATATTATAATGATGTATAGAATAGATATCGGTTGAGACTGGATTCCATAGAAAATAGTTTAATATCTTCAGAGATCTATTAGGTATTTAAATTAGAAAGCAAGTTGCGATAGAATTGGAAAGGGAAATGAATTTTCATTCATCGCTATTTTTCGAGCCCAGTGATACATCAACTGATCGTTCATTGTCTACACACACACACACACACACACATATATATATATATATATATATATATATATATATATATATATATATATATATATATATATATATATATATATATATATATATATATATATATATATATATATATGAGGAGAGAGGGGAGGCACGGTGGAATAGAGTATAGAGGCTCGGATTGAGGAATCGGAGAGCCGAGTTCGAATTCGAATCCATTACATTCCCCTTACTTGCTAATACTCTTGGGATAGGTATTAATCCCCTTTTTCTCCCTCCAGCTATGGTTAAGATAGCAGGACAGATAGACTTGAATGGCAACTAGTCTAGTAGAAGGAGAACAACACTCGATTTGAGCCTCATCATACGAAGTATGAGGTTCAAGCAATACGAATATATATATATATATATATATATATATATATATATATATATATATATATATATATATATATATTAATGTAACCGTGATGCTGCCCAAAATAGGTAGTGTTTGAGAAGCTTGCTCAATGTACTTCAGATTTTTTCGTTGAAAATTGCATTCTTCATTGAAAGCGATGGTAAGGAGTTTTTTGAAGCCTAATTCTTTATGCGCGTCCATTTTTTTTAAGATTCACATACGGATCACTAAATTGGAAGGTAATATTAAAATTGTTACGAATATGGAGCAATCGGCCATGTTTAAGAGTAATCAGCAAAATGCTCTACAAACAAAATTGACAAAGATCTCAATAAACAATAACAAAAGGAAGAAGACGGGGCATAATCATACTAAGCAAACAATGAAATTCAAAGCGAGGCAAAGCAACACTAATAAGGTAAGAGTCTCACAAACTAAGAATGGAGTCCCTGACTTCAAGGCAAGAAAGAACATAAACTGACGGCGGATAAGACCGAGAATTAGTTTATTTTTTATTGGTTAAGAAGACATCCTAGTATGCAACCGTTGGATTTGTCTATAATTTTGGGAAGGGGGGGTCATTTCATTCATTCCAAGAGCTTGAAAATAAGAACAGAGAATGAAAAGATGTGAATAAATAGTTTTAGGAAGTGACGATTATAATGAAAAATAGGATAGCTAACGTTTGAATACGCAGAAAACGAGGACTAATCGTTTCCGTCAAAGTAGCATGGCATATTGTAATCGTAAATGTCTCCATTCGTGGAACTAAAAAAATGGAGACGATCTGAACAATTGCCATGGAAATAGCAATAGAATAGCGTATAAATTGCTATACTGAATCTGTGGAAAGGTGGTTGCAGATTGGAAAAC
This sequence comes from Acanthosepion pharaonis, assembly GCA_903632075.3. Classification (NCBI taxonomy): domain Eukaryota; kingdom Metazoa; phylum Mollusca; class Cephalopoda; order Sepiida; family Sepiidae; genus Acanthosepion; species Acanthosepion pharaonis. The sequence continues at coordinate 1,481,126 of CAHIKZ030000037.1, forward strand.
ATTTATTTCTCAACAAGACTATGTAAAGAGTTATGGAATCTATCGAAACTAAAAAAAAAATGAGAATTGAGAAGTCCCCATTCAGATACACCATTTTTAGTTTAATCTCTCGTAAGGAAAAATAAATCATAAGAAAAGGCGCCAAATTTTTCCTGGCGCAATAGAATGATCTATCAATGTTTCCACATCTTTAGTAATGTAAAATGTATATATGAGTTCTAGTTGGGGTCATGCGTGTACGTTTAACTCTTTATGCTGACTGAAGACAGGTGTTGATTAAACGATATTAGATTTGTTTCTGACGCATAAATATTACAAGGAAGATTTTTCCCAGTTTCACCTGTATATATAGTTTTTGTTGTTGGCTGGCCACTCTCATCCGAGGATGCCTGTCTACTAGGGCCGCTAGCTAATCTGTGTTGCAGAGGCTTTGCTCAGGTACCTCTTCTGTTTCCTCAACACCCAAAGATACTACCTGTAAAACCATGATGAACAGACCTTATTTACAGATTTTAGGAGGGAGCATATTATCGAGCGTGATCATCAATCGGTAAAAGTCTAGCATGCTTAAACGCTCGGTCATGATGACTTTTTTCTTCGTCGTAGCACAAACGTCGACTGGTCTCAAATAGTTCTGTCTACACAGTTTCATTCACAACGTTTGGTCAACGCGTAAGATGGTTTTCAGGCACTTTGCAAAGGATCGTGAGGATGTGTGTGTATATATATATATATATATATATATATATATATATATAAACAGATTTCTAGTACTGCCAAGTCTAATCAGACATTTGAGGAATAAAAAATATGGGATCATATTAAACATAAGATACAACAATATCCACGTTTAAAACATAAAATGTAAGGTACCTTTCGACCGACACATTTTCAAACACAATCGTCAGTAATCTAAAACGGAGTACTAACAAGAAAATTTTTTATTAATACCGTAATAAAACAGGATGGTAAGGGGGGAAAAATTGTTTTACCTCAAATCATGTAACCACAAACACAAATATATATATATATATATATATATATATATATATATATATATATATATATATATATATATATATATATATATATATATGTGTGTGTGTGTGTGTGTTTCAGGAAAGAAAAGTCTTATACAACCACAACAAAAAATAAATAAAAAAGTTAATCGAATTATCTTGACGGAAAATGGAAATTAGATAAAAGAGAAAAAGCCATGGTGTGAGAACAAAATGAGAAAAAAAAAAACAAACAAAAAACAAAAAAAAAATAAACGATGGAAATGGTAAATATCCACGACATTATACTCGTATGCACAAAAGCGCAGACGAGTGCAGGGGACCGCGCGCGGGAATGCCCAGACGCACACATAGATTATGAAAAAAGATTGCACTAAAGATAAGTTCATATAACAAGAAAAGGCTTGAAGTATATGAAGTCAATTGCTGATACGCCTGACGAGTGGACGTAGTGACTTCCGGAGGATCCGTCTACGAAACCTTCGATTCGGAATGCTGAATTTAACATCAATCAGCTGAGTGACAAACCATTTACTTGTATTAATTCTACATATACATGCAAATATATATATATATATATATATATATATATATATATATATATAGTGTGTGTGTGTCTGTGTGTCTGTGTGTGTGTAGAATTAATACATAATATATATATCATATATTAGTTCTATATATATATATTATATATATGTATGTATATATATGTAGAATTAATACATAATATATATGTATATATATATATATATATATATTGCATTAATTCTACATATATAAATATATATAGGTTCGTGTGTAGTATTAGTACATTATATATATATATATATATATAAATATGTAGAGTTAATACAAGTAAAGATTTTTCACTCAACTGAGAAATATATATATATATATATATATATATATATATATATATATATATATATATATATGTGTGTGTGTGTGTGTGTTTGTATGTATTTATGCGAGTGTGTGTTTAGAAATATATCTCAGAGAAAAGGAACTGTCCGTGTCGGCAATAACAGTAAGAACCTGTTATGTCTATCCAGTTATAAATGCCTGTGTAAAACTATATGTAAAACTATATGTGTCTTCCTTATTATGATATATGCGCTAAATCTGAACCTAATCTATGACACCGTATATCTTTCTAAAATTACGCTGAATACGAAATACATGGTCACTATCTTTCCATTGGAAAATGATGAACTAACATGATAACATGATTCCAAAAATAGGTGTTGGATTAATCAGATGAAACAAAATGTTTGAATATTCTTAACCAATAACAAATTAAACTGATCGAAACAAAAATAATTTCGATCAGCTTGTCAGTTTAAATTGAAGGATAATGAAATCACTCTGTTGCAATCAAACGCGGTATAGAAATAATACATGCTTCTTCATATTCAGATACTGGAAGGGCCACAGTAGATAGGTATATCTTATCACACCGACATATTGCTTTACATATCAGCAGCATGGTAAAAACTCGTTTACGGATGAAAATAGAAGCGACCATGTCTTAGAGAAAACATTTTATCTGCATATTTTTCTTCTATAAGCCGTGTCTCTGCAGGACGTTGGCTATCATGACTCTCCACAATTTCCTATGCTTTGTAGCTCGTAATATGTTTTAAATTTTTGTTATTGCTACAAAACCTTCTTTCGCCATTCACTACATCTAGTTCTCTAGGTAGGTTATGCTTTCTTTGCCTTTATCTTACTTTCAATCTGTCCTGTGATTATCGAGTTTGCCAAGCCTTCTTTACACATTATGTGCTCCAGAGATTTCAACTTTCTCTTCCAGATGTTACTTATAAGTGTTCACATGTTCAGTCCATTGTATTCTCAGAACCCTTCTGTAGAACCACGTTGCATAAAATCTCTCCTTGATCTGTGTGGAGATTGTCCAGCATTCACTGCCATATAGGAGGGCTGATATTTTACAGATTATTTCAGTACTCTTTTCTTTGTTTCTAATAAAATATTTTTGGAATGTGTCTTTCGTTATTTCAATTTTCCTTTGGATTTCAATGTTTCCGTTAACAATCTACATATTTATATAACTTAAAGAGGACAATAGTTTATTAAAGTTGTGGACTCGTCCAATATCCTTACCTTTCCAACCCGAACAAAAGCAGAGTCCACATCGTACGCCTACGTACCAAAAAAACCTCAACCAATAAAAACGGCAAGAAAAGAAGCAAACAACCCCATTGGTCAATCACTTGAAGTTCACGTGCAAAACAGAAATTGCGCCAAAACCAAGTGAGCCACTTTTTGAAACCCAAACGATATAAAAACAAATGTAGACAGCCCCAGACAGTCAGTCTCACGAATTCTCAGAGTAATTTCACAACCACAATTTTGCCGCGCACGAAGACACTTCGCTGACTCACATTCGATCATTCATCAATCCACTCTGTGAACACTTTTCTCAACTTTACTTGTGTACAGTGAATTAAATTCACTACTAAAAGATAAGTAAACATCAAATACGTTTAAGGGTAGATCACTCTAAAAAAACTCTTTCCAAAAACTCTTATTATTCATAATTATGATATTTGACACAAACAAAAAGACAGCGAACCAACGAACAATATCAACAAAGAGACATTCACAAATCAAACAATTACACACACAATTTTGTCCACAGACACACACTGATTACTCAATCTGTATATTGTTAAATTGTATATAAATGTTGCATTGTTTTCTAAATTGCATATGTCTCGTTTTTAATTTCATCTAAAAGTTTATTTATTTATTTGTTCGGTGCGCAGTAAGACGCGCAACCAACTGAAATTTACTTCTGATTCTTTCTTAAATAATTAACAATCCTGCACGTCCCCAACAAAGTCGCAAAACGGGGGCACGTCATCAGATATCAAATTCAAGTGAAGTAATGTCCTATCTGGTAGATGGATTGTTCGTGTATTTCTGTAAAGTGGAAATGTAAGAGAGTGAAAAGGGGAATACAGGTTAGATTTCTGTCATTGACACATTTTCTTGAAAGATTTCTAGGCCCCAAAATGACCATGCTATTGTGCTAAAAATGGAATGTCTACTCAAATGTTAATACACGTTCTCAATCTATGGAAATAATGAATAAATATAACATTTAAAACTAAGAAAGTATTTCTAGACGGCTCTATAACATCTAAACTCCAAATTGACATCAGATGCTCAACGCTTTCGTTAAAAATAATAATAATAAATCATTGAGGCCACAGAGATAATTTTCTAGAGACAAATGCTGAGAACAATTTGGACAGAGCATGTGAGAAACGAGGTAGTTCTAGCTAAAACAAATTACTTTTAACAGTCAGAAAGTCACATGAACTTATAAAATCAATGGGAAATGTTACTAGGAGAAATTAACGCTCATTAATAGACAGGGTGGTCCGAAAGTCTTGTCACTCCTACAGAATATGAATTTTCTATTTCTGTTCTGGCAAGAACATGGAGAATGTACGACATGAATTTGTATTACTGTATTCTATTTTCTTCAGTACTTTTTTCGTGGGGTGACAAAACTTTCGGACGGTACCTGATATCGTAAACAATTGAGCAAGAAAAAGGAAACGTGTGACATACTTGAAAAGTTTTTGCGAGTAAATAGAGGACCGAGTACAAACAGAAGTTGGATATCATAAAAAATGACGTTTGATAAGAACAAAAGGCAGAAACACCGCAGAAATCTACGATCTTCTATTTCCTGAATGAGTATGATATACAGAAAAAAAGATGTTCTAACAGGGATACTGCTATAATTCTGAAAGTTGTTTTATGGGTTCCTCCCTTAAAATAACGTTTTGTTAAATAAATAATTAATTTAACCGAAGGACTGAAATAAGTGTTTGATGCATGTGTCAATAGTGCAGTGCTTTAATTAAGCAGAAATGGTCATTCCCCGGTAAGCAGTATTTTATTTATAGCTTACCTCATTCAAAGACCGAAAGGACAACGTGTAAAACAATATGGAATAGGATGAGCCAACCAAATATCTTTTTGTTCCTTTTTTCAGTTTTCCTTCCACTGGGACGGAATAGTGTAACCAATTTATGCTCTATTCTGCCTTTGTCCACACGAGGTATGATCAAAAAGTATCGGGACTTTTGCTATGATAACGGAGATAAGGTACGTACACGGAAGCCGCTTGGCCCAAGGTAGCCTTGACCTCTTTCGTACATATGCATGTAAGTTATAAAATTCATGTTTAATTCTGTTGTTCATAGCAGTGTTTAGGAGGTAAGTGTGTAGAGTGTGGTTGGCTCATCACACCACAGATGTTTCATCAGTGACCATGACACTTGCATCAATTTTGGGGCAGACGATAACAATCCTCAGGGCCGGCAACTACAATATTCCATAGACTTCACTCAATGCAAATTGTGCTTCTTCAGAAATCAAATCCCACTTGAATCTTGACCAAGATTTCAAGACGTCGGAGTAATCTCTGAGAATGTGGCGAGGCAGCTTTTCGCTATTAAATAAAAGTGTTCCAAGAATGTTTCCATCAATGGAAATGACGCTGGATAAGGTGTTCAGCTTCAGAAAGTAATTAGTTCGAAGGAGATTAAATGCAATGCTGATGTGTTAGAATTGTTTTTTTATAGCAATAGTCCCGAAACTTTCTGATCAAAACTCGTATATATAAAACATTCGAATAGAAGGAATCCAAGGTATAGTGCTTTATTTTATATATATATATATATATATATATATATATATATATATATATATATATATATTTAAACCTAGTGAGCGAGAAAACCTACCTAGGTTTCACCTAAACGGATCGTCAGGGAAAGGTCTGCTCTACGGTGGTATTGAGCTCTTGTGTTAATTAGTTGTTTACTCGTATCGGGGTTTTTCTTTGGGCTTCAAACCTGTATCTGTGTGATTTTTTTGTCGGCGGAACTTCATGTTTGTAGCTCTTTCTTTTTTTAAAACCTTTTTTCCCTGGAGATTGGTTTGATTATTGACAAATCAAAAATTCGCGGGTTTTTCGAAACGAGTATAGTTCATCTATCTATCTATCTATATCTATATCTATATATATATATATATATATATATATATATATATATATATATATATAGAGAGAGAGAGAGAGAGAGAAAGAGAGAGTGAGCGGCGGAAATTGATTAAATACGACATATGTTTTTTTTTTTGTTAAATCTTTTTATGGATGCGAAAAATGAGTGCATCTTACGACAGGATTCGAAACTGCATGAGGTATGGGGGATCGTGATTGAATTTAACTTACCACCAAACAAAACATGAAATCTCTCTCTCTCTCTCTCTCTCTCTCTATATATATATATATATATATATATATATATATATATATAATGAAAGTTGACTCAGTATTTTAAGTTTGTTATTCAATAGTAAATGACCTATAATAGCTATAGAGCAGTGAATATACATGAATTTAGCACCTTTATCTATGTTGAATTCTATAGTTTCACATGTATTAAAACGATATCATTATAATATATATATATATATATATATATATATATATATATATATATATATATATATATATATATATATATATATATATGCAAACGGTCATAAAAATTATGCGTTTTCCAGAAACTGTAACTCTAGTTTGCTCATCATAGTTCAAAATCTCAAGTTGGTTCTGTTGGTGTTTGGCCAACCACAGTAAAGATTCACACTCTGAACCCAGCAGCCTGTTATATATATATATATATATATATATATATATATATATATATATATATATATATATATATATATATGCATGTGTGTGTGTGTGTGTTTATTTATAAATTTCCAAAAATGTATGGCAAATTGTTTTTTTCATTTTTTTTATAAATTATTGTTTGTAAGTTAATTTATGTTTGTATGAAACAAACACTTCAGTTTTTCTGAAAATTCTTTCTCTTATTTCTTCGATTTCCTCAAAAGCCATTTCTCAGATAACAATGCTTGCAATGCATCAACCAAAGAGGCAGCAATAAAAGCTAAAACGGATTTTCAAAAATAAAAGAGGTATTTTAAGTGTTTGTTTTATACTACTGACTTCATAATTATACTTCTAATGTTTCATTATTTGCTCGGTCTTATTATTGAACGTTTGAAAGAAGAGCATCCGTTAATTGCAATAAGGAAAAAAAAATATGTACAATGAGAAAACATTTGAGGATTCTTAAAAAGTAGATTTTTATTCATTAGATATTTAATAGAATCACCCATTTCAAAGTTGAAGACATTGGCGCTCCCAGGATCGTTCGAAATCGCAGGTGTAGTGAAAAGTCTTACGACGTTCATTTATTACACATAGCAAGTTAATGCTGAGATTTCTCTAATATAACGCGACAATAAACGGAGAGCGTGTGTGCCATTAAATTAATTATCTTTTATATTAAATTCACACAATATCAGGTATGAGAGCCAAGCATATAAAATTTTTAGTATTAAAACGGCCATGATGTATAAGGTGTGTCAAAGAATATATGCTATGAAATGAAAAGCAGAAGTATGAGGATAATAAATAAAACTAGCAGGCTCCATCCGCTCGCTATCGCTTCGCAAATATATATTCACTAATTGAAATCTTTGACGCAAAACTTTAAATAAACATTTCATTCATAAACTGACTTGTTATAGTTAAGGAAAGTTTTACAAATAGTTGCCAACTTGTTGAAGGCCAAGTTAAACGCAAATGTCAAACAATTATCTGGTCTATATAAGACAATATTCCTAAGCAGGACTATTTTTATATGAAAATCAAAACAATCCTCGAGAAAAAGAACAGTAACGAAGGACAGTTAATTAAGTTTGTAACACATTATATATCATCTCTCATTTGCGTCTCTGTCATTGGGAAGAGTGCGCTCCGGGGTCAAAGATTAGAGTCGCAACCGACGAAAATTATACTGAGAGGTGCCCAGCCCAGTGGAACAGCTGTCCGAGACAACGACCTCTCACTGTATTAGAGAGAGGGATCTGTGCTCGCGCCGAGGCCAGATCAATCGACGGTTGCGACGTATCGGTAATTTTTGTTCCTAAGCTGTCTCCCCACATTAAACTGAAGTTGTGTCACAATCTGACCTCGTGGGGGGTGAGGGTTGAGTAAATACAAATTACTCTCTCGAGTAGTTTGTGACACATTATTTATCATCTATCAGTTGCGTCGCTGTCTTTGGGCAGAGTTGGCTCATGGATGGCACCGGCAAAGGAAAGAGTTGCAACTGAGGAAAATTATACTGATAGTTGCCCGGCTCTGGGGAACAGCTGCCCGAGCCTGCGCCTTCTTATTGCACCAGAGAGGGATCGTTGGCCGCAACGAGAGCAGCGCAACCGACGGTAGTGAGGGCTCGGAATATTGTTGTTCCTGGCCAGGATATGCGCGCTCGGGCTTCCCACATTAAACTAAACTTGTTTCACAACCTGACCTTGTGTAAGGTTTGAGTAAATAAAAATTACTCTGAAGTCGTTTGTAACATATTATTTGTTATCTCTCAGTCGCATCTCTGTCTTTGGGCAGAGTTTGCTCTCTGGCGTTCCGTCGAAGGACACAGTCGCAATTGAGGGATATTATACTGAGATGCCTAGCACAGGGGAACTGCTGTCATAGGCCACTCCCCCCATTGCATTAGAGACAGGGATCAGTGCTAGCATCGCGGTCAGCGCAACCGATTGTCGGTTTTTAATCTCAGAATTAGTGGGAGAATTCAGTTGAAATTTCGCATTTATTCAGATAGATTCCATAATATAGGTTTTATTTAATTATCTATTATGTTTCTCTAACTCTTCAGTTTTGGATACAAGAGGTGAATAAGAGTTACTCCCGTTGAACACAGAAAGCAACGATAATTGCTTATATAATATATTAATATATATTTTAACCTCGCTGGCAAACCTGATTTTGAAGTCAACCAAAATCGTTCATTGCGCGTAACTTTTCTAGGGCTTTTGGAATGAGCTATTAATCATTGAAACCGATCCAGTGGAAACGGAGGAAATGCTTGGACACCCAGAGGCACAAATACACATACGTACACTGTGCTTTTTATGTAAGATTTTGGTCCTTGCATTGAAGAATTAAACTTTTGGTGTTTTAAAAATATCCACTGTAAAATGGCAGTTTAAAACAAAACAAAAAAAAAAACAACAAAAAAAAAAAAAAAAAACACGCTCTTTGAATGAAACTTTTTTCATAGATTTGTGAGACGGAGAAAATAAGGTTATTTTAACTGTGAATGTAGCTGTAAATATTTGTACAGGTAAAAATAAAATATCCGTCTTATCTCAATTCTTTCTGGAAAATAATGTATTGTAGGCATGTTACGTCATCATTTTCTCTCCGAGTTGCATATAATACCCCTTATAGCTACTGCTGAAAGTACTCAAGTGGCGCCTTTCCTTTTATTTGGCACAGTTTGCATACATTTTCAAGTTAAACACAAACAAAACAGCAGGACCACAGATTATTGTAACTGAGATACTAAAAGCTTTAGAGGATTTCGGTATAGACAAGATTAGAAGCACCATAAATGAAATATACAACAGAGGTGATATTCTGAAAGACCTAAGCAGATCCATTCTCATAGAATTGCATAAATAACTAGCATGGTTCAAATGAATATAAATTCCATTGAACAACCAACCTTATCAGCAGTATATCAAAATTTATCATCTGAAATCTTTAGTAGTTTTCTCTTGTAAATGTGAAGGTAAATAATGTTTAAATGGCGTTCTATCTATCTATCTATCTATCTATCTATCTATCTATATATATATATATATATATATATATTTTTTTTTTCTCTTTTAAAAAATATGATTCCATCGCAATACAAAAATGTCTATGTTTCAACACTGAAACTCAAGTTGTAAATTTAATTATAAAAATTAAAATTAAAATCCAGACATCGTTCCATTGTTAAGCGATGTTTTCTAAGAAATTTACTTAATTTATAAGTTCAGGCAATCTTGATATTTTAAGTTTTTAGGGTTACGGAAGATTCAATCTATTTTGAATAAGGATTGTTGAGTAATAATTTCCTTAGACAACTAATTTATCGAATATATGATGCTTACAAAGTTAGGTTATGTTTAGGTGGCTGAGGGTGCCTGCTCACAAACATAGACATCCGTTATTCAGTGTGCCGTCTGCGTTTTCAATGACAAAATTTGGCATTTTTTTTACCCGTTTATCTTGTAGATAACTTAAAATATCTAGGTTTTTTACTTAATAGTTATTCATATTTAAAAACAGTTAGATATTTCAATATTGTATTTATCTGCCTTGACGTTTGTACGTGTGTTTACATGATAAAATTTTTAAAAAATGTGGAGTACATAATTTTAGCGTTTTTCAATTCACACGTAAAAAAATAATTAACACAGCAATTTTCTCTTATAAAAATGATGGAAACATCAATATTTTGTCTTAGAAAAAACCCCGATGATGACATTGTGCTAATTTCGAAGGTACTCGGAATAAAATGAATATGCATCAACGTAATAATTTGCTTTCTTCCTTTAATAAGGATACTAAGAATATTGTCTGCAATTAAGAGAGGATCCTATTAAAAAATGAGCAGAGAAAATTATGTAATGACACGTGTTTTAATGAAAACATGCTGCCAAAATATACACAATATATATATATATATATATACTTACATGGATGCATATACTTACATAGACGTATATATATATATATATATATATATATATATATATATATATATATATATTTATTTATTTATTTCATTGTTTATTAAATGCTCTCTAAATCTGTACCTGAAACGTACATAGTTAACACATATTTATGCATCTACTCCTGGTGTTACATTTCTCCCAAAATTTAAATTTCTGTGTATGTGTGTCAGAAGGTTTATAAATGATTATCTTTGCTGAGACATGTACCTGATCTAAAACTCTTTTTCCGGACTCTCAGTAGCTTTTTTTTAAATAGCTATTTGAACTAATATCGCTAAGAAGAATGTATTTATTCCGTTAAGAGTTAAAATCGATTTAATCTTGCAGTCGTCTACTCTCTATGGCAGTAAACAAGCATAGCAACATTTTTTATTTTTTTTTTATTGAAGTGTTCGTTGCTGGGCTATGTGAAATGGACATTCAATTTACTTCTGCGGGCACTTCGAAGTGAAACTGATCGAGTTAACAGATTTTTACAATTACGATATGTTTGGATTTTTACTTTCATTTTTTTTTCGTGTCTGCAAGTTGTGTTTTTCGCTTGATAATTATATGAAATTCACTCTTAAATTAAATGTTATTCTCGCAACATGACTAATGTAGATCTTGAAAGCAGAAATTTGACTGCTGAGATAAGTGTTTCTTTCGAGTTGAAATAGCCTTTTTTTTTACTTACAACACTTAATAAATACAAACTTTCGTTCACAAGTCAAACGTTAACTCTTTCCTGCATTTCGGTTCAGTGATATTGCCAATGAAAAATTGTAATAATTTGGAAAAACAGGAATTATTGAAAAAAATGAAGCATATGTTTGCAAATAACATCGGTAATTTTTGGTCAGAAAAACTCATAATAAAAAATATATCAGAGTCTCTCTATATTTCTGAGATGAGGTATTATGTACATTATTTACATTATTCGGACTATTGTCGCCATATTTATTACAACGTTTCGGCCGTTGTACGCTCCGGTCTTTTTCAGGTGGTTGGAATGTCGAACTGAACCTTTATTTCGCTCACTGGGGTAGACTGTTCGGGTTCCACGTGCCATGTTTTAATGGATGTCAGTTATCTCCTGCTAATTGCCCTTTCCAAGTTCTCCACTGCCTTAACCGGGTATTGGACCCACACTGTTTGGGTCCTGTCACTGGATCAAACTAACGCCTTTATGCCCCCACAAAAAAATAATAAATAAAATAAAACAAAAATATGCAATGATAACAACAAAAATTGCAATATGAGCACTGGTAAAAAGTGATGGTGAAGACATTAGGTTTATAATACCCAGAAATTTATACCAAGATGTCTTCAAGGACATATGGCACAGTGGATAAAGGCATTGGTTAGAGGTGTGGTCAGAAAGTAACGCCTTCAAAAAAAATAAATAAATAAAATAAAGTCAAATACAATATCATGGGATAGGGAATGTTTTTTGCAAGCTGTCACTATTTTTCAACATAGAACCAATGACTACGCATTGTTACCGACGATGTACAAAGGACTATATATCTCATTATATCTCATTAAAAATCAACACCAACAGAGTCAAACCACGTTTTCACAGAAGCAATGATTGTATTGTTTTTGTCAACAAAATATTTTCTCCAATATATAACTTCACTCGACCAGACAATGATAAATGTCGGAAAGAACGAAAACGAGGCTATACGATTGGTTTGGGTAGGCACTCAAGTAAACATTTCCAACATAGACTTAGTGTATTGCAAGGCAAAATATTCAGGTCAATATTAGGCCATTTGATTCAGTATACGACATGTACACTAGATTTGGGTTATTTAATGTCAAACTTCGCGTAGAGTACGTAGTGAGAATGAAACTGACTAGTAATAATTCTATTCTCGTTAGCCATTAATCCATGTCGACGCATCTTTATCTCTATTGATGGATTACTAATAATTGCCTCTAACATCTTGAACCGACATGTGAAAATAGAACGCTTTCTTCTACGATATTGACTTCCAATCGTGAGATAACTGGCGGCTGGAATTTGATGCTCTTGCCATCAAGGCTAAAACCAAGGGATTCTTTGTTGTTTTTAACCCAAATAAAAGAAACCTTTCTCATAAGTTAGAAAGTGAAAATCATACTAGCAAGCAAAAACAAATTTAGCTGGTTGGGGTAAAATATAATAAAAATATAATATACAATAAGAAACATTCAAAAATGTTTTATTGCCTAAGCTGGCTATAAATCTGGCGTTTCACATCAGATTTTGTAATTGCTCTCTGCCAGTCAACGTGCTATTTTAAACTGATACCAATTTAAATTAAATTAAGGTAAATTGTCTAGCCTCATTCTCGTGTGATTTTCAGAGCTATAAGAAAAGTTTGTTAAAAATTATAAATGATTTACTAAACATTGAATCTACAGAATTAATGAAGAAATTTGCCAGGACTTAATGTTAATTAAAAAAGAGAAAACTAAATGGAAAACAAAATGGCAAATGGCAAGAAAAATATAGAATAATCCCTCACTTTTGGGCCGCCCTAAATCTTTAAAGAAAATCGCAAATAATAGGTGCGATAACGTCGCATTTAACTTTCTGTCCATTCATCCAACTGAAAAATCATTTTCACCAGTGATTAATGAAAAAAAAATTTGCCAGGTCTTAATATCAATTGAAAAAAAAAGTAAGTGGAAAACAAAAATTAAAATATTCACAAGAAAGCCACCTTGCAGGTTTTCAAATTAAAGACTTTTTTTGTATTACCATGAAAATTCATAGAAATAGATTTAATTTTTGTGTTTCAATTTTTTTTTTTTTAACGGAAAATAAAGAAAACGTATTTGTCCAGACCTAAGAACCAAGGAAATGTAAAGCGGTCACCCGACAACAGCATTCTCAGCTCATTAGCTGTGATTTCATAGCGTTGGTTTAAGAAAATTAATGACAAAATGAAAAAAAAAAAACAACAAGAAAAAAAAAACGAAGAATTGTATAACGTGTGCAAATGAGGGGAGAAGACGATAATCTAAATTTCATCAGACTAAAGTGACGTTTCTTTTTTTTTTTGATTCACTGAGAGACTAAGAAGACGCCGCCCCACCAAAAAGTGAAAACAATAGCGATAAAGAAGATAACTACAGAACATACAGCGATATAGGTCAGGAGCCGAAATAGAACCCTCAGACAAGAAGAAAGCCCAAGTAGATGGAAAAATTGCCTGAAAAAACGCAAACGTTACGAATTTTTATATTCACCTGGTGTCGAATGAACCACAGAAAGATTCTAGAAAGTAGGTAACGACATTTTTATATGTACCTATATCAAAAGAAACACCAGTTTAATCCGATAAAATCGTGAAGAATGAAACACGTTAAATACTTTTTTCTATTGTGTAATTAATTTTCCTTACATCGTTCTAGTATTTAAAAAATATTATTTTCAACCATTTTTTGGTTTAACAATAACTTTACTTTTATTTAAAATATTTTAAACTATTTAAGTTATCCGAAATATATAGAAATTCAGAATTCTATATATTAATTCATTTTTCATAATTTTAAATGACTCCCCGTTTTTATACTTTACATGTCCATTCAGAACGTAGGCAAGTTTTTGTCTCTAAAAAGTTTATTTATTTATTATCCGTAAATTGTTATGACAACTTGGGAAAGAAAGTTGAATCGCTTTTCAATTTCCTTCTCAACGATATCAAAGTCAGTGCCGTCTTTTTCTGAGAATGGCTGTCAACCACAGTTAGATAACACAATATGGCTTGCTACTTTGCAGCTTGGTGCTAGTTTTAGGTTAGTCTGTTATGCTCAACTTCCTAAGGGCTTCTGGAACACAACAGAGTAGCTTGGAAGTTGAACTTGGATCGTTTGATTTCCCTTTACCTTTCAAAATGGACGAAATCAACGAATTTCCACCATAGATCTACTTTTCCTTGAATGTCGATGTTTCATCCGGGTGATTATCGTTCAAATTCTGGCAGAATATCGTCTAAAATAAAACAGTAAACAGTCACTCGTTTCAAATGAGTCATCTTAAATGGGGGAGATAAAGGAAAATAAATTGAAGGAAAGAAAATCATAAGAGTTTTATTTAGGGACACATTTTTTGGAAAGTTTCATAATAAATCAAAATGTTGAAAATCAGGATTAAGACTCATGTAAAAAACACATGGCACAGTGGATAAAGGCGTTAGTTTGACCCAATGACAGGAACCAAAGAGTATGAATTCAATACCCGGTTAAGGCAGTGGAGATCTTTCAGAGCGGAATTAACAGGAGATAACCGACATCCATTAGACATGGCACGTGGAATTAGAACTGTCTACCACAGCGAGCGAAATAAAGGGTTCAATTCGACATTCCAACCAGCTGAAGAAGGCCAGGGCGTACAACGGCCGAAACCTTGTCATAAACATGGTGACAATGATGAGGACAATAGTCCGAATAATGTAAATTGTGAGAAATATATTTGTTGAGTAAAATGTTTCAGTAAGAAAGAAAGAGAGAAAAACGAAGCTGTTAATTTACTTTCTGGGGGAATAATATTTCTTCGCTTTTGTTCAGGAATAGCAACAATGATTGGAGTCCACATAGAATCCACAATGACCACCCATGTATGAGTGGACCTCTAATGAAAGGCCAGCCAATGTGCAGTCGGAACAAACATTAAAAGGGCAGTATTGATCTTCTTATCGATCCTACCATCTAAGTTAATGAGGAAGACTTGTAAAATGGCCAATGAAAGGCTCGCCAGGTTACTATTTTGATACACATGTCTACAACAGGAAAAGATTCGAGTTATTTGGGGACTTTTCAGGCGGGTGCCATCGGTAAAAGTTTCCATTTGTCATTGTTTCGTGCTTGAGTTCCATCGCCTGTCCTTAAGCACTTTTCCCCAACAATTCTCTGTTGGAGAGTGACTGCACACTGGAACAATGGGAGCTTTAATTAAAAAAAAAGTCTGACCTCATAGCTGTGAGGGTCACGTATTTCCTTCTTGGATTCACTAGTCGACGCTCGATTCCAGGTACAGAAGCAAGATATCACACGCAAATTTTAAAGTGGGTTAGTAGAAGTGATATAATGACAGGACGCAAACATATTAAACAGTATTGAACACTATCAGGTTATTTCCAACTTAATATTGTTAATTAATTTTGAAAAATCGCTTGCATTAATATTTTTATGGATATAATATTTTATGTTAATTCACACCGTATAATGGAAAGTTACTTATAACAAATAATAATTTAAATCCCAAAATTATGTATTTTAAATCAAAGTTTGTTGTTTTTATTAAATAGAAATTTTAAATTTATATCATTTTTTTTTAGTTTGCCGCGCAACAAATCGAACCCTCAGAATGGAAAATTACCCAAAAGTTATTCACATTTCGTAAGTGCGAATGATATTCAAAGTACTTACAAAGAATCTTTTATAATTTAAAAGAGAAAGAAAACAATCTTTTGGTTTATCTGGGTGTAACGAATGCACGGTCGCAATTTTCGACGGATTTGCACCAAAATTTACATGAACATGCACCAAGTAAGCGGGAAGGCCAAGACAGACGTTGCATTTCCCAATTCCCATCGATAGTGGAAATAATCGATTTTTAATGTTTATACGGCAGTTTTCATTTAGTTTGCTGCCATTTTGTATTGGCCAGAGTGAGAGCCTATAGCTGGCTGCCACGAATAGGCAGGAAGTTTCATTTGGTCAGCGTGAGAGCCAACAGCTGACTGACACGAATGTTAACTAGCATGCAAAAGAAATCGATAGCTGCATTCGTCACAAGTGTGAAAAATTTAAATCTGCATGTCACTTTACTCCATTTGGCTCATTCGCTTGCTTAAACTCAACGTTGATTCTGATTCCGCAGAACTTGGTTGGGTGTCAAAAAGTATTAGTTGTTAACATTCTTTTTTCATTCGGTTTTTCCAGTTACGAGTCCTTTTTTAAAGCTGATCGTTTTGTGTTCATTTTGTTTAGTTCTTTTTTCGTAAGAGATTTTATGTTTAGTATAGAGCTTAGAAAAAACTCGCAGTGTGAGATAGGCAAGAAGTAAGGCATGTAGCAACATCAGCACGGCAAAGGGCACTGCTTTAAAGGCAAGGAAGCGCAAAAATATTTTAAGTCAAGTGATAGCGATTGCTGTATGAGTCGTACGATTTTTGAATCAAGCACGGGCAACGCCAAGACATGCTGCTTGTAAATAATAAATATTACTGCAAGAAACTCCAAATATAATTTGTAATTGAGTAACATGTGCTTTTCATTTCTGTTTCCTTCCCTTTTCGTTGCATATTGTTACACCGTTTTTATTTTTTCAGACCATGTGTCGAGCAAAGATATATGCATGTTTTGTTATTAGCAGAAAATTAATTAAATAAGTAATTAATGAAGCTAATGATAATGTTAACTATTTAACGATGTATTTTTTAATGATAAATTGCTATTTAGAAATGAAAACAAATCTCGACAAAAAATGGTTCCAAAATTAAAAGAAATCTTCGTATTTTAGTGATAACTTACAATTATAAAAGATGTATTGCATGAATTTATTTCAAGACATCTCGTCTTTTCATCTTTCCGTTGGGTTTTAGAATATTTCAACCTCACACTTTGAAGAGTAATTTGTCAACACAAAGTGTCTATGTGAAACGTTAAATATTCAACTATAGATTCCATCACTATACACACCAGGGGAGACCGTTGAAAAATTTATACGAATATAAAATTAGTCATTAAAATGTATGACTGATATAGCATCGATTATATAGTCTCGAGCCAACAATAAATAGCCTCAAGTATGAACCTGGCTAATTCTTATCTATATAGACTCAAGTATTCAGTGATTACATAGACGATTAGTTTCTTAATGATTTTATTTTGTAATTCGACATTGCAGGAAATGGTCATTACAAGAACTAGGGGTGCAATAAATAATTTTGTTAAAAGTGGCATTTAGCTACCCGTACCTATCAGAGTTAGAGGGATCTTTGACTTGGTATACGAGACACTTAATGCATCTCCTTCCTTAAATGTATCATGGAATATGTAATTTAAAGCATCGCATGACTATCCTCTTTGACCGTCCAGAACTAATTGTGGCCCATTTGTTCTGCCTGAATCTAACTCATCATGGGTGAAGAGAGTTTGAGAAGCAAACCCTGCTGTAGGGTTTGAAGGTCATAATTGGCGGCTTGTAAACTTAAGGCCGATGCGATATGAATGCATCCGATCTATAGTACATGGTGTGTTGCCATGGATTGCCGCTCGGTGGACATCTCTGCAGCCATAAAAGGATTTCAGCAAGTCCGCTCTCTCTGGTCTTAGAAATTGCCTATTCTTTTGATGAATGTTGCATCAGCACATTCTATCAAGTTTGATTTTGTTTCTGCAGTGGTCTATGTAAGGATTCCAGGTTTCCTAAATTTAATTTCCTTGCCATGGAATCTGATGTGTTCACCCGTATGAAACGGTGGTCACAGCTGACTACTTTCTTGCTCAGTTTAGTCCTTTCTTTCACCATTGATCCATTCCACCATGTCTCTAGTTCCGAGCCGTTGCCAAGAGACAAGATACGCCAGAACAGATCTCCCCTTCAGTAATTTAACAGAGGACATGAAGTTGGTTGCAAGTCGTGTGCGTCTGTCTCATCGCCAAATGAGATTTCATGCAAGTTTCTCAGGTCTTTAAACTTAGTTTCTTGCATACGTCAACCATGCTTTTTGTGAAACTATTAGAGCAAGTATAATGGAGTACTAATGTATGCTTGAATATAAGATGGTCTAAAATGTTTTGACATTACATTATCGAACAGCCGTTTACACCTTGCCAAATTCACTAAGC
This sequence comes from Acanthosepion pharaonis, assembly GCA_903632075.3. Lineage (NCBI taxonomy): Eukaryota > Metazoa > Mollusca > Cephalopoda > Sepiida > Sepiidae > Acanthosepion > Acanthosepion pharaonis. Next base: position 1,499,692 of record CAHIKZ030000037.1, read on the forward strand.
CAGTTCTACCTATACATTTTTATAAAAATGTTAAATTCGCCTCCTGGTATTAATAAAGAAATATAATCATTGTATGCGCGGCCGTTGGGAAACATTTGTTATAATTTACACAAAAAATATCACTGAGCGACGTTTCAAGTTGGATTTTGGCATTTAATCTTCATGAGACTGCTTAATTTTGCGAAAGGTCTTTTTTACCATAATTTTGTATTGCTTATGAAATCAGTAAAATTCTTTTCCGAATTATATATATATATATATATATATATATATATATATATATATATATATATATAAGACATTAATTATATATATATATATATATATTTTATATATATATATATATATATATATATATATATATTACGACATTTTATACATTTCTTTTTTTGTAGATACAAATATTTAAGTAAATGCTCTTTTTTATAAAAACAGTATTAACAACATTTACCAGCCTGAATGTCCTAGAAATTGTCATAGAAAATATGCGTCAACCGACATAAATCAAATCATAAAAATGTATTAAGATAATTGTCGGACTTTGTCTATTTCATAATTATATATAATATATATATATATATATATATATATATATATATATATATATATATATATATATATATGTGTGTGTGTGTGTTTGTGTATATATATATATATATATATATATATATATATATATATATATATATATATATTGATAACGTGTCATCGGTGTTTATGATTTTAAATGTACTAAAAAGTGCTAATATTTTAATTACATTACATTTTATTAGATATTACAAAGTTTTAAAATGTCTACAGGCAAATTGACCGACCTTGCATATCTTTTGAATGTACAGGATAGCCCGAGAGTCTTGTCACCCCATCCCTAACCCTAACCGTGTCAGCCATTTGAAACTGAAATTCTATTACGTAGGGATGACATGCCTTTCGGACAACACTCTATATGCGCATGGTGACGTATTCATACAGGAAATACTTACGGCGATATGAAGTCATAACACCGGTTTCCGAACGATCACCGAAGTTAAGCAACGGCGAGCCTTAACAACAAGGTATTGAACACACACTCTTTGGGTTCTGTCACTGCATCGAACTAACGGTTAAGGCAGTGGAGAACTTGGAGAGGGGAATTAACAAGAGATCACTGATAACTGACATCCATTAAAACATGACACGTGGAACTAAAAGAGTCTACCTCAGGAAATGAAATAAAGGGTTCCATTCGACATTCCAACCAGCGGAAAAAGGCCGGAGCGTACAAAGGCCGAAGCGTACAAAGGCCGGAGCGTACAAAGGCCGGAGCGTACAAAGGCCGAAACGTTGTAGTAAATATGGCGACAAAGATGACAATAGTCCGAATAATGTAAATAGTGTACATAATAGCTCATCTCAGAAATATAGTCATATACTAAACTTCTTGTAATAAATTCATTGATACACTTTTCATTTATCAAAACCACATTACCAATTCTTTATTGTATCTTTCTGTTGATTCTCTTCATTCATATCTTAATCCTTCGGTCTTATGAAGGATAACAGAAAGAGAACAACACATAGTTGTGATCAGTTTACTTTCCTTGAAGATTACACTATTTACATACGGATTATTGTCCTAAACTTTCTTGTTATCACAACATTTCGGTCCTTATACCCTCCGTCCTTCATAGTGTATATGTAACCTAACATGTAGAGTCCATTATGTGTATCAATGGTCAAATACATCTGGTATTACTCATCCACTTCGATTTGAATACATGCATCAGACAGGTCAATTTTTGAAAGAAAAAATAATTAGGCAAATATATTCTCTGGATTTGATAGGGAGCATACTTTTGATTATTTTCTTTCTAATATAAACCACTGGCATGTCGCATTTTGAATAATCTATTTTTCTATATCTCCGCGGTTTTCTAACCTCCTCAGTTTAATGTTAATAGACCCCAACACAGCAAAGTTTACCATTTTTTGGTGGAAAAAACTGGTATAACCGTTTCTTTAGTAACTGAACTTTTTATATAATCTACGAAGCTATACTGTACATACAGCCCGACGTAAGGATTGAACTCACAATTATTATATCACCAAATTCATGAACGAATGCTTTAATCCAAGAAAGTATTTTTTTCCGCAACGAAAATAGTGGAAATAATGATAACTCCCCATCTCAGAAACTCAGACAGAAACGATTTCTGCTAGTTTAATGAAGTCAACAAGTTCCTAGTCAAAACCGAAAGAAAAAAAATAGGCCATTTACATAGTCAGCACAATGAGGAAACTGCTCAGAATGAAAGTATTGTAAAATAAAAATTTAAAATAGCCAAGTGTTACTAAATAGTTAATATCTTCCAAGTACTACTTTTGAGAAGGAAAATACATATTATCATTGTTCAAATCGGAGTCATTCACAATGTTTGCCCTGACGAATTTCCAATGCATATAGAGTCACGTCAATAGACGCAATACTCAATTGTTCTATCATTGGATGCAATTTTGAAGACATTTGCAAAAGGACGTAGGATGGAAATGCAGTCTAGGCTGAACCCTATTAATTATTTTGTCTTTATCCTGCAAGTATCTGACTTTTAAATATTAGGAGTGATCGCAGAATAATTAGGTATTACACTGTTTTGAATTATAAATCAAGCAACCAAAACAGAGCCAAAGTTAAATAATAGAAAACTGCGTCTAAAATCAATTGTAATATATACGATCCGGTATTATGTGTATTGGATTCACCTCGAAGAGATTTGGGGCAAAAATAGGTAATGTCATGCTGAACTGTCGACGAACATCTCAAATGAATTAGCAAAAAATGCAGAGCGGGAATTTCTGTTCCGCATGATCAGTCACTTGAAAATCGAAAACGACATTCTACAATCTGCAACAGGAATGTCAACCTTTCATTTGCTTTCTTTTTTCACAAGTTGGAAAATGGATTTTGCGTGTCAAAAGAAAACGAAAAACAAACAAAAAGTGTTTTAACACGAAACTGGAATCAAATGTTCACACTTTGTGTCTGGTTGAATATGAAAGCTGTCATCCATTACGAACCATTGGAACATGGAAGGATAATCAATACGAACGTTTATTACTGTCAACATTGTTGTGTAAGCAAATATCTACTCGGAAATTGCCTTGCTCTGTTAAACAGAAAAGATGAAAACCAATGAAAGATATAGACATTAGAATGGGAGTTTCTTCTACATATTACACATTCATCAAATCTAGCAACTTTAATAATTTATTTCAATCACTAGACTATTTCTTAAATGGAAAAACATTTTCGAAAGAACATTTTTTCAACGTTTATTTCTGGAAAAATCCATGATTTCCTTAACTGTAGAATCGAAAATTAATCTCTCTTTTAACGTACGGAAAAATGAAATTGTCACCGTAAAATCTGGTGGATAAAACATATGGTCTTTGTACACTTCTTAGAAACAATCATCGTCATTCCAACTCTGTTAGAAAATTAATTACCTGCCAAAATATAACACAGCTTCAGGCCATTTCTATCTTCGTTTATATCTAAACGATTTCATCAATCGACGCAATAAGTTAAATAGTATTCGGCTTTAACAGTTTGCTTTTCTTGAAGATAATCAGCAATAGGCGTATATGATATATACATTGATATATATATATATATATATATATATATATCATAAACTACATTGAATAATTTAGAAAATATTGTTTTACTTAAATTATAAAGTTGTTTAAGGTGAACATGTATAGAACATTCTGTGGTAAATTTGCGTCTAGGTTATTATATTATTTCATGTTACCTTAACACAATTTCTATTGGTGCAGCGTGTGGTATTTAAAAACATCAGCGATATAAAGAAACACGATGGGAAACCGAGTGAGATCGACTGAACTGTGTTTCTAGCCACCTCGACTGAACTGTGTTTCTAGCGGCCTCGGAGGATAGAAAATTTAAAATTTAGCATTCCAACCTTTTCTCAAGTATACATAATAATAACCGATTTTCGTATTCATATACCCCATCAGCTTACGTATATACAATTCCATGAATAAAATATTAATAAATAAATATTAATAAAATATTAACTTAGTCTGATTTCTATTAAAAAAATTAAATTCAAAACGAAAAACATTAATTTAGCATGATTTGTATGACTGATTAATTATTTTAAGTGAAACATATTACGTACGTTTTACACTTTGTCATTCAATTACCCAACTTTGTACTGATAAATAGAAAGGAATGAGTTAAAATTAAGTATTAGGAAGAATAAGTTTTATCCCAAGTTTAGTCAAAAATGTTTTTTGGAAATATATCGTACATCTAATGCAATATGTTTGATGACGTCAGTTGATGTACACAGGTCCTGCAATAAAAAGAAAACAAAGAAAAGTGTCGCGGTGCCTTTTTACTAGCGTGTGTATTGACGAATCCGCAATTAACCAATTACCTGCCATGAACCCCATTTGGGAATCTGTTAAAATTAAACTCACTACATATTATTCCTTGTATTTACATTCAATTGCTTACATACATTGCATTTGCAGAGGAATATTTTACAACATTTATCCTTTACAGTTTTTATTATTAGCCGTAACTAATCATAGAAGACACTTTCTGTCGTAAATTTACTTTTGACGAGTAGAAAAATAATGACTATTTTGAAAAGTATTTTTTAATTTTTTTAATCGATATTATTTTTTGATGTTTTACACATATTTCTTTGATGTTCTAGTTTCCATAAAGTTTCAAAGTACCACCTATTCGAAGAAAATTTTAATATTGTATGTTGTTTTAACTCCTAAGCCACCTGTCTGGGTAAAAAATGCGCATTAAAATTTCGGCATTTAATGGGTTAACGAGAAGACGAAATTTCCTTGTGAAAAAGGATCTTCCATCTCCAAATTTATTTTTATCTTCCCCATTCATAGTTGGAACACATGCTAGCAATAGGAAGTCTTCATCTCACTCATCTATCACTACTCCACACTGACATGTAGTTGGCACAAGTTCTCCTCCGTAGACAATAAAAGTAGCCAATAAAGACCTTATGTGTTGTCTTTTAGATTAATACACAAAAAATTGGTCTGATGAAATGACGGTTGATTTGATCTTCAGTAAGCACCAGAAACAGTCCCACTTTGGTACAAAGATGTGAAGAGCGACTAAGGCAGCCCCACTATCGATGTCCCACGATGGAACAATGAGAGTAGTCGCCAAAGAGTGCGAGCGGCATACTTAATCACATATGATATCGTGACTATGTCACAAACAGGCTAGCTAGCCCGAAATCTGAAGTCGGTCCGCAATTCCCACTTTCCGCGCCGGTAGCCGTGACATTACCAGCACTTTTCATTACTGCTTAAATTTTAGTGTTTAGCTATTGATTTTTGCAATAACTACGCTAAAATTAATTTCCGAAATAGTCGGTATTTTGTTTGTTGCGCTTTGAATGTCAGGAAAAAGGAGAGTCAGTAGTTAGAAATTAATGTAGATAAAAAGGAGAGAAAATAAGATAATCATAGAAAAATACCGCAATGAATTATTTACGATTATACAACAAATATTTATGAAAGATATCTTTACGAAAAAGTGTATTGTAAGCGTTTTAATATATACATGGGAATGGAAAAAAATACTTAAAATAAAAGATTTGACAGTGATCAAAAACGAATGAAACATACATAAAAGATTATATATATATATATATTTATTTTTATTTTTTCGGTTTTTGTTTTTGCTTTCTTTAAAACATTTATATTTTTATGTTTAGGCAGAATAAGTTTTGGCAATATAAACTGAATTAAAATAGGTATTTTAGCGGAAATTTCAAATATATAAAACTTAAGTCATAGCTGATTTCAGTAACATTCACCGTTAGAGAAATTCTCTTTCAACATTTACGCTTATTAATTCTTAATGCTATGAATATACAAATATGTAGTATGTTTTGATCTTCAAAAATTCAAATGCTACGTCAATCCACATCTTCTGTCTTCTTAATTCCTTTTCTTTTATTGCTGTCTTTCCTTAATATTTTCCTTTTTTCAAAAACTCTCACAGAGCCGGCTTAACATTTAGGCTGCGACAAGGCTGCCTCAAGTTTTTCAATGTTTGTCATTTTCTAGATGTTATGAATTTGCTATTTCCTCATTCCATTAAATGAATATAACACAACCATGAAATATAATGTTGTTTGGAGTCGACGTAGTCTTACTGAATTCTGTAATAAGGATATAAGGCTGTCTCCTGGGTAGTTTTCTCCTGATTATTCTCGGTGTCAGTATGTAAGCTATTTGGTCGAGTCCAAATCATATTCTGGGTAGGTGTTTTTATCTCCACCCCCACAATCCATTTTAGGTAAGTACTTTCATTAGTCGCTACTTTTTTTCGACATGGGTCCACTTCAAACGTTTCAGTCAGATTACGTTTTCACTTATCCTGGCGTTGTACTGTTATGTCAGTTTTAGGAATATGCACTTCAAAAGTATCGTAAAGTATGTCCACCGTTGAATTAAATTGTACTGGTTGATTATTCTATGCATAGATAGACCTCAATTGATTTCTATGTTGAAATACTCCATTTCGACAATGTACATCATATGACTAAGGCGTCAAATATATTTTTTCCTTCCTGCCAATTTTCCTTTTGATGTGGGGCCAAAGGTGGGACCACAGAAGTAAAACACGGCACACGGATTAGATGTAAGAAAGATATATTAACAACAGGTTACAGAGATAGTGTAAGCAGAGCTTACTATAAGTTAGTGTCCAGCACTGGTAGTCGTACGAGACTCTCTGTGTCACTCTCTCTCACTCTCTAGAGTGTTATGTCGCCTACTTAATATAGGCCTGGAAGAGTATATTGTGTAGGTAGTTTCCGGTCTCACAATACCTTTCTAGCCTTAAAGCTTTTAAAGTAGACTTTATTGCTGATCTTACCTGGTAGTTTCAAATTGTCGGTTTTTCTTCGTATAATTTGCAAGTAATTTGTCAAAAATTGATCGAATTTCCTTAGCAAATATAAGTTCTGCAGCAGACATCCTTGTGGTGACGTTAGCATCTGACGTCATTCGTATAGGCTTAAGAATTCTTGCAGTGTCATTTCTTGTGATTTCAATAATTTAGCTTATTTTAATGCTCTTTTGAAAATGTCAACAAACTGCTCAGCTTGACCATTCGACCTCTGATGATAGATCAGCTCTCACAAATATTCAACCGCCCAGATGTGCAGAAATCTTTATACTCACTAGAAGTAAATTAAATTCCATTATTATTATACCACACTGTCAGATACTCCAATCCCTGCGAAAAATGTCACGTATGAATTTAATCGTTATTGCGATAGTAGGTAATTTACAATTTAATATCTCGGACAATTTTGTAAAACTGGCGACCATAAGAAAATAGTATGAACCTTTCAGTGGTTCAGCAAAGTCCATATGTAATCTTTCCCACGGTATATCAGTGACTGATAATTTATAGGTAGTGATTTTGCTGATGAATTACAACCATTACGTTTTCTGACTCTATTTTTGAATAATCTTTTTCCAACTTTGACCAATAAACGTAGCTTCTCGTCAGGGTCTATATCCCCACTCTTCCGGGATGCCCTACGTAGAATTATTTCAAAATCACTTTTTATACTGATAACGGAATTACTACTCTTTCCGCGTAAAAAAGTACTCCATCACAAATGGAATATCCTGTATTATTGTTACCAGGTTTACTTTAATTTTACTCCATTTCGATTTAACGTCATACATAGTTTTTTTTTTTTTTTTTTTTTTTTTTTTTTTTTTTAATAAACGTCTCCTTTTTGGAAGAATTCTGATATCGTCTATTGTGACCAGCAATTGTTTATTAGTAGTCACACGAGGCATTTAATTTCGCTTAGGGATTCAAGCGAAGCAATCACAGTATATTCAAAATCTTCATTATATATTATATTTATCAATCTGGACAAGCCATCTGCGTGTCTAAATTTTTCTTACGTTAGAAATTGCATCTTAAAATCATAGATCAATAAAATCGTAGCCGAACACTGTAGTCTCTTTGCAGAATACGTGGGAATCCCTTTCTAAAAACTGAATATATTTAATTGTAGACGATGATCAATTTGCAGTATTAATTTTCTTCCTAATATCATCCTGGGAAATGTCTTTACATCAAAAATTATAGCAAGCGCCTCCTTTTCAGTTTATCTGTAATATTTTTCCATATTTCTCAAATTTCTTGAAACGTAGAGGACTGTTTCCACAATTCCATCTTCGAATTTATTACCTATTGCCACTTCTATGTCGTATTCGCTCGCCTCCAACGCTACTATTATCTGTTGCTGCTGCTCGTAATGTTTCCCCGATAACTCTGAAATTAGTAGATTTTTTTTTAATTGCTTCAAATGCTTTTTAACATTCCGCCGACCAATTTCATTTCGTATCCTTAAGTAAATCATTCCGAGGTGCTCGCATTTTGTACATATCTGCCACATAAATATTATAATTTGCTAATCCGAAAAATGATGGCGTAATTACCACATTTATCGAGGGAGGTATGCCTTAAACGACTCTTGCTCTAGCGGGATTTGATCTTCTTCCTTTTTGTCGATTATCTGACCTCAATATTTAATCTTATCTATTAAGAACTGACATTTCTGTTCACTGAGTTTGAAAGCGTAATTATGCAATCTCTGAAATATTTGCTGAATCAATTTTACCTGCAGCATTTTCGTAGCCCTCTTAATAATTATACCATCTATGCAAGCGACGGCATATCTCGTCTAGCCAACATTGCATCCATTATTTTGATGGAAAATACCTGGAACTATTATTACACCGAAGGGTAATCTTGTAGAGTCCTTTATGTTGATTAAAATTTAAATACCTTTGGCATTCCTCATCCATTTCGATTTGAAAATATGCCCCAGACAGGTCAATTTTTGAAAGACAATTACCACCATTTAATTTGTCAAATATATCCTCTGGAGTTGATAAAGGGCATACCTCTTATTATTTTCTTTCTAATATAAACCACTGACGTGGCCCATTCTGAATAATCTATTTTTTATAATTCCTGTTTTCTACCATCTTCAGTCCGTTATTAATAGACACGAACACAGCAAATTGTACCATTCCTTTAGGCAGAAAAACGGGTATTAAATTTTCTTTTAATTTGAAAAATGCCGTTCACCTTTTACATATTCTTAACTGCTCTGAGAAAGTATTTGTGGATTTTAGCCAGTCGACGCCTAGTAAATTTGAGTTGAATTTTTTTAATACGTAAACATCTAATTATTTTTTTTGTTTTACCTGCAATAGCGACGTTACACGTAATTTTCCCAAGAAAAATTAATTTCTTGCTCGATATTCCTCTTGCAAGTTTGTCGGTTTTTCAAGTTAGGCTTTTCAATACTGTTCCAAGTTTTTTCATGAATAATTGTAATATCATTACCAGTGTTTAAGTGAAACCTCACCGGAGCGATATTCATTTTACTGTCACAAAGTTTCTATTATTTGAATTTCCAGTTTTTCAACTGGTAGCACTACTTTCAGCAAGTTAATTTTTATATACTTTGCTTTTTTTTTACTTGAAGTAGATTAATTTGTGATCTGTTTTACCACGATTAAAACAGTTTTGGGTTTTAAATGGACGGTCTTTCTGGGTTGAGGCATAACACAGTCATAGCATGTGTTAAGTTTGCAAATAATTTTATTTCAAATTTTTACTTTTGATAATACTATTTTTTCGCACTAGTACTTATGAAGTGCCATTTTCACTGTATCGTGCCTTAAATTGACAATTGTTTGGCATTCTTTCTCAACAGTCTGTATCGTTAACTTCGAATCTAGCTCAATTATTGTAAGCCTTCGAGAGCATATTTTTGTATTGTTGGTTGATTTTCGAACTTTACTGAAGATTAGACATTTAAATCTGTCTGGGGATAGTTCGTCCATTTTAAATTCCTCAAAGTTACGCTTGACTTTAACGGCATATGTGAAAAAATCCGTCTTCGTTCCTAGTAAAGTTTATACACTGTCAACGTGTATAAAGATATGAATTGTCTTCACCAAAAATTTTTGACAATACCAACACATATTTGTTAAATAACACTTTTCTGGAGTATTCGGCAAAATGAGATTCAGGTATTTTCATGTTCAGCGGGGCACAATTTTCTTACATGCTTTTCATCCGACCATCCTTGACATTCTTCTTTGAATATGTCCTCGTACCTTCTGAATTACGATAGGAACGTAATGTTTCTTTCTGGGACGTAATTAAATTCACTAATTGAAGTAGCGAAAATGAAATTGACGCATTGCATGTTCCTTGCTTTTCCGGGATTGACTTTAACTGTTCTCGTATTCAATGTGCTCCCGATGCCTTTGTAGTAATAGTTGCTGAATAAGTATTTTCAATTCTTTCACAATGTATTATGTTTCTTAAAGTAGTCCTTAACTAGGAAGTTTTTTGGTTTTTTTAAACTAATAACAGTATGTCATACATCCTTGAAATTTAATGACTTCTGCGAATATACACGAAATCCACGAAATTTGAATTTTCTTCGACATCCACTTTTTTTTCTTTTTCGTTTGAAATGGAAACCTCATCGATTACAGAATTATAATTAATTTCATAAACTGAAATGATATCAATATGACTGACTTATATTTATTTGATTTGCTGGAAGTAAGGCAAGGGAAATAATGTTTTATTTCCTGTAACTGTGTTTCAAGTAGATAAGATGTTTGATTTTAGTTCATTACGATTATTTCTTAAAAATTTGATTATAATTCTCTAGATGTCATAGCCTCTAAATATTATAAAAGTGTTATCGTTATAATGCTGGTTATAATAAACATCTTTTGTTTTTTACTACGATTGTGTTGAATGTGCTTATTTGGTTTTCAATAAAGAGTAAAATAGTTGAATTTCTGAAAGAATATGTTCATTGATATAAAAAGGATCGCTATTCTAGTTTATTCTAAAAATTGGCAATAATTTTACTACATGCTATGTAGATGTTGTTAAAATATAATACAAGTAAAATATATTCAAGAGGGGAGAGGATGAATAAGACTGCGGCGTCATTTAAGGGGCACCCAATAATCTAATAAGCTAAGAGGCTCCAAAACGTAATAATAGAGCCATGCCCTTGAGTTTTATTGGCTTTATTGCCTTGCTTGGGGTGAAACAAGTAAAGACAATAAGATAATAGGGACGAACGGAAATACAAGTACTAATATTTTGTAGCAGTGTATGTAATGACTAGTACATTTCAAATCGAACTTAATATATAAAAAATTATCTACACGCTAAACTCTAATGATATATTTCAGTGAGCAATCAATGTAAATGTGTGTCGTCTTATGGCGACGTAATTTTTTGGAGACGAAAGTTAGGAATTTTGATGATTCGAAGATTTAGGTAATAATGAAAAATTTAAACGACCAATAGAGTTCTTCCTGGCTTTCTATATTCTCTATTTATTTTTGATTATGGACTTTTGGTTATTGATGTTTCTATATTGTTATTTTATTGAAAATTCATGATGTCTTTTGATTTCATTTTTTCGTGAATTTTAACTTAGACATTTTAGTTTAGGATAAGCGTTATGCGCAGTAAAATATGCTACAGCGTAATGCGCAGTAAAATATGTTACAGCGGCCACATTGCTATCAATCATACATAAGGGGATACAAGTAAGTGGAGGAGAATTTAATATTGGTTAAATTTTCTTAAACTTGTGTGTATCTATTGATGGAATTGAATAATTCGTTTTATTTAAGATGCCATTCGGATAATGTTTAAGTATTTTTACAAGTTCTACTAATCTAGTAATAGTAGCAAATTTTGATTTCGCACGTAAATATAAAGTGCTGAAAGTGCATATTTTAACCAACGTCCAGGAGTGTCATCTGTAATAGAATATCGATAATGTCAATTTCTGGCATATTCAAATGACTTATTCAAAATACTTAGAAAATTCCCAAAAATTCCAATGGGTTGGACAAATTTTACAAATTATTTAGTTTTCTGGGTATGACGATAAACTACATCCTTAGCAAGGCTTCTGATCGGAGGTTTTTGAGGAGCCTAAAACAACATATTAATTGCTATTTTTCCAGGTCCACCCTGACCCAGGGTGGGTAGGACTTGTTAGGGTCCCAACAATGGGCAAATATTTAATTCCACGCATTATGGAAGTATAAATATACATTTTAATAGTAAAAATACTGGCCATACAAAAGAATATTCCCAGCTATACTCTTTTGTAAAAGAAATTACTAATGCCCATAAGAAAATTAATTTTAGGCATTAAATGACCTATAAAAAAATTCCTTGTATTCAACTGTGAAAGCAGAATAACATATATCATATTTTTATTACTTCAAATTTCCCCGCAAAATTAAATTTCGACATTAAATGAATCATATAGGTAATTATATTATTTGGGATAAATGGCATTTACCATTTAGATAGTGCCAAATTTTCTGTTTACTAAAATTATTAGACAGTCAAATGAATAGAAGTTCTTCTCCTATACCCATTTTGTTAATTCTGCACCAACTTTCTACATATTATTTCACAGATCTGCCCGAATACATTTCAAATAGGAGTGAAACGTAGAACCAGTAAATGAAGTGATGTTAAAAATTTAAACACGCCATAGATTTCAATATACCTTATTTTAAATATGTTTTAACTACGGAATGAAGCATAATTATTTTTAAACCAATACTTATGGTGTAAACCCGAAACATGACAAAAAGCGTTGATTGCAACCATATGTCCTTATCTTAGAAACGGAACTTAATTATCATACACACGCACACATACATATCGGTCTTCGTAGAAATTGAGCGCTATGGCGTTTATATATAGCGTTTAGATAGCACGTATATAATGCGTTAAAATACGTTTCTCTGCCAAACGCCGATAATCTAAGAGTCTATAACTGATGTCAACTTGGTCGAATTTCTATCCTGGCTTGAATTAATCATATGTCTAGCCACACTGTTGAACTGTGGATATATATATATATATATATATATATATATATATATATATATATATATATATATATATGTATGTAGGGCACATTGAAGTGGTACACTGATTAGCAAACTTGTCTCTTTAGGTCAATTACGACTGAGTAGTGACGTCCGACCTTACTAGGTGATCAGTACATTCGACCTTGTGCTACATCTAAGATACGCTTAGAAAATTAATACACACACACATACATATATATATATATATATATATATATATATATATATATATATATATATATATATATATATATGTGTGTGTGCTTTCGAGAGCCGACCCACTTCCAGTAATTTTAACGAATCACTACCGAATATACACGCGTAGAATGCGTTTTTAGAATCAGATTTCTACGCAAAATCATACGTCATATTATACACAGGTAATTTTTGCTCGAAGAGGCTCCAAATCATGCATCTTTGATGAACGACTGAACAATATATATATATATATATATATATATATATATATATATATATATATATATATATAGTACAGGTGATAATTTCGTGCTTAGGAGGGGGTATAATTCATGACTGAAATTTATGTGTCTCGCTATACATGTAATCAAGTATATACGATAAATATATGATTGTTTTTTATTATATTTGTTCACACACACACACACACACACACACACACACACACACATATATATATATATATATATATATATATATATATATATATATATATATATATAGTTAGCCCATGAAGGCTTCGGTAATCCTTGTGGATATTGCCAAACAGGGTGCAATCCACAGAACTCAATGCAACAAAAGAGCAAATATTAATTAAATAATTTAGAAAGAGACAACCTTAATATATATATATATATATATATATATATATATATACTGCACTTAGTGTACGTCGGAGATACACTTGAAAATTTACAGCCTCCTATCATGTGAGATCGGTCAATTTCGGAGTAGAAACAGTCGGTCATGTTTAAGCGTCATTTTAGTGTGAAGGGCATAATGTAATATTGTACGTTTGTCATGAGTAATACGTGCTAGATTATGGACCTAAAAGAAAAACAAACGTTTAATTCGTTAAGGCGTGTTGATGTGAGTGAGAGCTCAAAACAACATGCCAACAGAATAATCTATGAAGGTGAGGACTTACGCGTCGTAACAATGCCAGGATGAATTGTTTTTGTAAAACCTCTCTACTGTTACGATTGTCACCGAAATTGAAAGCGGGATGGAAAGATCAATAATGTTCGTCCAATACCCAAACTGAAATTGCTGTGCATAATTGGATCAAAAGTAAACCAAAATATATCCTAGGGAGCAGAATGAACAAGTCAGAAGAAGGTTTTGTATATATATATATATATATATATATATATATATATATATATATATATATATATATATATATATATATATATATATATATATATATTAAGGCATTAAAAACTAGAAATGTAGTATTGTAGGCCATGATAAGTTTAAAATAAAACACACACAGTCGACCGGTTTCGTCCCCTCTCGTCAGAACTGTTAACGGGGAATTTAGATTATGAGGAAAAGAAAAAAGAAAAAAAAGTCTGTCATTGGTGACATGAATGAATGGACAGGGAAGGAAAAAAAATATATATATATGTATATTAAAATTATACCAACCAAGCTACTAGAATCGCAGAACAGTAGCAATACTACATTTCTAGTTTTTAATGCCTTAATACGCTTTTGTACCGTTACAAACCTATTTAAATATATATATATATATATATATATATATAAATCACGGCCATGAAAAGACAAAAATTAGTTTTATTATTACCACTCATGATAATAAAAAGTAAAAACGAAAAACGGGCTAGCTAACCGGTTTCATACCTCGCTCAACAGAGCTAAATCAAGGTAAATAGAGTAAATTATATAATAAATTAAAGAACAATGGAGAAAGTTTATTGGTGGCAAAAAAATAATGGTAATTAGTTATAGACCCAATTAGAAGTCTTCTGTTTACAAAGAGAAGAATTTAAACATAAAATATAGATGGCCTCCAACACTTTTAGGTTGTAATTTGAGTGGGACTTGCTAAGGATGGTAAAAGCGTCCGCACTAAAACGAAAAGCACAATTATGGCTATTTATAAGGTGTTCTACGATGGAAGATCCATACGTATTGGTCAGAATGTCCGAGGGAAGGTACTTCCGGTTTCGGATTTTCGCTGGAACGTGTTGTTTTATTCTAGCATCTAGCCTTTGCGTCGTTCTCCCTATGTAGTACGAACCGCAACTACATTTAAAGGAATAAATTAATGAACTATTATAGTGTGGCGGGAGAACATCCTTACGTATAAACGGAAGAACGGGACTGGCAGAAAAACAGCACAAGTGTTAACGGCAAAGTAACAATGTCGAACTGCGGTAGAAACCTGCTTAGCAAACCTATCGCTGATACTACCTAACCAAGGAAGGCTGAGATACACAGGACATCTTTTTACTATAGTGGTTTGTTAAATTCAGGAAGTTTGTTCTTAATAATTGCTTGAACAATGTCCGATGAGTCGGTATTGTTGCAGAAAGGAAAAGTAATAAACCTGAGTTCATCATCCAACGTGATGTCGGAACAGATCATGAGAGCCCTATGCGTAAGGGTCTTAAATTAATTTTGCGTTTCCTTGGACAAAAAGAATCCCAACGGATAGACAAACAAGTAGACGTCGGTTTACGCTACACAGAAGTAATAAAACCTGATATATATATATATATATATATATATATATATATATATATATATATATAAGCAAGTGTAAATGGATATAAATCCGACAGAATGAAGAAATTTTGAAAAAACAAACAAAAATCCTTAAATGTAGTTAAAATGAAAGAAATGTCGACGTCTGATGCTCGACAAGCATACACATAAGAATTTTAGAACCTAATAGAATTCTTTTCATTTTCTTTTCATTTCAAAATAATCACAAACTTTTAGGAATACGTTATGAAAGCGTCGCCCATGTGACGACGGCGTGACCATGTTAGACGGAAGACTGATCATTTTAAAATTTTCAGTTATCTGTTCTGAATAAGACTTGTGTTTTATGTCCATCGTATTTGTCATATTGAACTGAATTGTATTTTGATGAATATTGTCTTGAAAAGGTTTATTAAACCGAAACGTCAGACGTCGACATTTCTTTCATTTTAACTACATTTAAGGATTTTTGTTTGTTTTTCAAAATTTCTTCATATATATATATATATATATATATATATATATATATATATATATATGTTATTCATTTATTTAGATTACAAAAACATTATGTATATATACATGGTAATACACACACACACACGTATATATATATATATATATATATATATATATATATATATATATATGGGATGGGAAAAGTCAAGAAACGCCGATTTGATTTTTTTTTCATTGAAAACCCAAAAGATAAGATGGCATTTATGTTATATATATATATATATATATATATATATATATATATATATATATATATATATATATATATAGTAACATAAATATGTTATATATATATATATATATATTCTCAAGTATTTGATTGGTGTATACGGAATAAATTCCAATAACCGACATAATTATGTTACAATTTTTAAATAAATAATTACATATATATATATATATATATATATATATATATATATATATATATATATATAACTGAGAACATGGATTTAATCAGAGAGGACATTTGGCATGCTCAAAATCTTTACATTCAATCCTCTTAAAAGCTTACGAAAGAATCCGAATTCTTATCTGACACAAAACAATCTGACAACGACATCGCATTTTTGCTACGCAGATCCTTGAAATTGACCAGGTAGACATAAGGGAATACAAAATGTTTTTGTCCAAATCCCATTCAGTTACATGCCGCTACGTCTGTGATTGTCCTGTCTCTTGTGAGCAAAATCCGAAACAAAACGAAACACATTACACATTACAATACCTTTCTTGTTTAATTAAGCTCTCAACAATTACATCATAGCATTCATAGTGGCGCTCGTTACGATGGGGAAACCCTGGACAGAAGCAGTGTTTTTTTATGTTTTCCAGAATTGCTTTCATTCCCACCACACACGTCGTTTGTAACCCAGCAGTTTGTGTTGTCGAAACATTGTCCCCACTACTGGAAAATCTAGACGTAATGGACAACATTAATAAGAAATGGTCGCTGTATGCACTTAGTGCTACGTTGCATTTAGATTGTGCATTGAAATATCTCGTTTCTTTTAATATTTTATATGGAGATCTCTCTTAACTATCTTACTCGATACACACAGCCGAGGATAACGATATATATATATATATATATATATATATATATATATATATATATATATATATATATATATATTTTAGTTTTATTGAGTGATTTCACAGTGGGGGCTTGTATTTGTACTAAGTCGGTCCTAAAACAGGTACGACGTACAAAACCTTAGGAACTTCATATAATAGGTATGACGCAGTAATCTAGTTGATGTCGCTGATACTTTTAGTATCCGACTAACGGTCGTCCGACATCGACTGACTGAGCGACTCCACTGAGCGATTCCCTTGTTACTCTTACTACTCCTACTTATTATAGGTGGGAGAGTCTATTAACTATAGAATAGGTGTGATCCACTATAACAAATAGCTACAAAAACTGCTTTCGGATCCACAATTATTTCCACTCAATAGTTCCAAATTAAATAGTCAATGATATGCACAAAACACATGATGATTGCCTTTAAGCATGGAACAGGGAGTCGCTGCTGGTTGTTTACCTCAGTGTCCACATTTATATTTACATACGCTCTACCTCTTATAATGATCACTTTTACTTATAAATCTAGCATTCCTTGAAATTATATATTTTTTATCATTGTACACACACACACACACACACACGCGCGCACGTACACAATATGGAGGCGGTGTAATAGTTAGCAAGCTTGTCTCGCTATATCGCTTACAACTGAATGGTGAGTTTGATCCTCACTGGATGCCCCATACATTCGGCCTTGCGCCACATCTAAGCTATGCTTAGAAAATCTCTCTCTCTCTCTCTCTCTCTATATATATATATATATATATATATATATATATATATATGAGGAGCACCTCGCTATGGTGTAATGGTTAGTCCCGCTAGATCAATTACCACTGCGTAGTGAGCTCGATTCACACTGGGTGCCCAATGCTTTAAGGGCACCCCGAGGCGGTGCGATGTTTAGCAAGCTTGCCTCGTTAGAACAATTACGACTGAATAGTGAGTTCTATCCTTACTAGTGGTAGAATCCCCGACTGACGCCAATTCAGTCGGGTTTAGATCCTATCTAGAGGCAATCGAACGTCTAGCCACACTGATGCGCTGAGATACAGCGAAACAGTCTGTCTGTGGATCACAATATATATATATATATATATATATATATATTCAAATTAAACACAAAAGTATTAATATTTATATGATAAAAAACATAGTTTTATGTAATGCTATATCTTTTTCATTATATATATTTTTTTTTCTTAACACTAATCTCAAATGATGTTTTTTCCCTATGTGTGTCCTTCCACATGTTAGACTTAATTTGGAAATGACGAGCATTCTGTTGTTCCCCTTTTTGTCTCGTCGTGGCTGAGAGGGAAGTGACGTATGCCATGTCTTTTTTGGTCTCTTTCTCTTTTTAATATCAAGCGTTGCAGTTGTTTGTGTTGTTGTTATTGTGTGCTGGTGGACATTTGCTTCAGGGTCGCCTGCTCGAATAGGTACAGAGTAACTAAGAAAAAACACAACGTACAATTTTTTTTTTAGTAAAACTGTTAATATTAATTTTTCTTCCTTTCTTTTTTAGGATATACATGTTATATTTGTACATGAAATATTGGAACGCTAGTCTTCCCTACTTTGTCTTCGTCAACCAAAGAAAAGTTATTTTTTTCGGAGGCCTATTTCGACAAGAAGTCAAACTCCGTAAGGCAAGCAAGCTTTCGGAAAAATTTTCAGTTGTGGTCATGTTCCATAAAAAAGCAAATTTTTTGACTGGGTTCAGAAGGTCAGAGATCATGGGACCGTGCAAAATCTGAACTCTGATGGACACTCCGGAGGCTAGGTGTTAGAACAGAAAGGAACAGTGATGCTGTACTGGACTCAGTCGGGCGGAACCCAAATAAATCACTTCGATAACGAAGTCAACAGCTGGGAATCTCACTAGAGATTTTGAAGCGTGGTCTTAAATCAGATATTCATTTGTATCCTTATAACATCCAAATAAAGCAAAAACTTACAGAGAAGGACATGGAAAAACTCTTAACCCTATATGAATGGTTCTGATTTCAGGATATGTAAACAACAAATATAATGTTTATTGGGATATATCCGCACCGGATGTTGTGCTACAAAGACCGTTACACACAACAAAGTGCACAGCATGGCTTGCAATTTTAAATATGACATTATCGGCCCATATTGGTTGGACGACGAAAATAAGAGACCTCAAAGAGTGAATACAGAGCAATATGGAGCAGTGCTGAGGAAGCTTTGGGTAGCACTGGGATGACGAAGAGGGATAGATCAAGAACAGCGGTTCCAGCAAAACGGGGCAACCTCCCACACATCAAATGAATCATTTGTCTGGCTGAGAGAGCGATTTCAGGCGAGATTGATCAGCAGGAAGTGTGACGTTGATTGGGCAACGCATTCAATGGACTTGGACCCCCACAGAAGTTTAGTTGTGGGGGTGTCTCAACAACCCTCAAACGATTGGTGAACTGAAGACAGCAATCAGAGCCCAAATCAGGTAATTTCCCAAAGATGAATGTGTCCGAGTAATTGACAATTTTGCGTGACGTTTAAAAGATTGCCTCCAAAATTGCGCAAATTTAAAGCATAATTTGGAAAGAATATGACTTTTATGTAAAGCAACTAATTTAATTAAAACTTTACGGAATGATCCTACACAGACTTAAGTGTACATCCACCAAGTTTCTGAAAATTAACTGGACAATTGTCGGATTTATTACAATATTTATGGGTTCTGTTTTTGTTTTGTTTTGTTTTTTTTTGGGGGGGGGTCACGCTCTATTCTTCCGCTAGTGTTACTTGGGTGAACAGGTATGATGTCGGGAGACACGAAAGTTTTTATGATCGCAAGTCAATAACATCAGTGATGAGGTGATCATAACAAGTATATATTCATATATTTGTGTCGAATCAGAATCGTCAATAAAAGTAAAGAACATTTCAGATGACTGTGCTTTTTGTTTTATTTTCATGATCTGCTTTGCATTTTGGTATAATGGGGAACAATAATTTAAACTCTGTTTGGGTAGAAGATTATAGCTCTTACCTCAGGGAAATGAACATCATTGTCTTGCGTAAATCATTTTGCATCTGTCAATAAATCAGTATGATTGTATTTATGTCATTATTCTATAAGCTACTTTCTTTATTTCTTTAAGAAGCAACATGAAAAAATTGAATAGATGGCAATTTTTAGAGTCAGAGATTTACCACATCAAATCAAAAGGGAATGGGTGAGATTTTCTTTGTATTATTAACCGTCGTAAAACAAAACTTAACCACAGTAAACGTAGCTTGATATATATATATATATATATATATATATATATATATATATATATATATTGTATGTATATATATATATAGTATGTATTTTTATGTATGTATATATATATATATATATATATATAGTATGTATGCATATATATATAATATGCATGTGTGTATATATAGTATGTATATATGTTTATATATATAGTATGTGTATATATATATATATATGCAGATATATAGTATGTATGTATATAGTATGTATATATGTATATATATATATAGTATTATTTACATATATAGTATGTATATACATGTGTATATATATGTGTGAATATATATGTATATATAATACGTATACATATAGATATGTGTGTGTGTGTTTGTAATATACGTAATCACGTTTCACGCCCTTTCGATCGTCAGGTATCTGACAATCGCAAGTGCACGAAACCTAGGGTCACAAACTCCCATCAATACAACTAAGTATATATATATATATATATATATATATATATATATATATATATATATATATATATATATATATATTCTGGGCGCTTTCAGCTTTGGATGGACCACTCCATGCCTTTAAGGAATATGACTACACGGTTGTACTCGTATTTATTACTCTTGGTAAATTACTCTATGTCTAGTGGTGAGGTTATTTAACCTCACCGTGTAGGTTGTGGATTCAGAGTTGTTTTTCTCCTAGACCGGTTTCCCCCCAAGGCTATAGCACACAGTCTGCTCGGTTATTTTACCCATAGCTTTTGGGAAAAAAGAGGAATGCATGCCTTTTCAAACAGTATTTGTACGTAAGTGGATGTTTAGGAAGTGTGCAATTGAAATTTGGCTCTATATATATATATATATATATATATATATATATATATATATATATATATATATATTTATTTGATTTCACGCTTCCTTGAATATGTAAAATTAATTAATTAATTAAATTCTGCTGTGATGATGCAATATTGATTAGAAAAAAAATTATATCCACCCTCTTTTATTTCTCTAAAAGAGATACCAATACAGCACATTTGTCCTCTAGAGAAAACTTGAGTGAGACATTTTGGACAAATACCTTCGATTTTTCAATTACACAGCACATAATGCCCAGTGCAATAGAGGACCGTCAGATTAAATTCAATTTAAAGCGTCTGAAGCGGGCTTCTTTGTTTCGAATTAATACATTTGAAATTACATTTAATCAGAAGGCCCGAAAATGAGGTCGTCTTCGGAAGAACACGAAAGGAAAACTAAAATCCTAAGTTACAATACTTCGTCTCTCATAAACTCTGAAAATTAGAGAATGATATGTTTATATATGGACTCAGTCTGTCATTATCTATTTAAATTTAATTCTTTCTCCGATTGATTTTGAGTCAAGTAGGACTCGTATATCATATCCATTGCTAAAGATGATGGGAAAATATTATCTTCATTCTACCGTTCCAGTATGTATCTCAATGCTACTCCCTACTATACAAGAATTAAATCAGCTCGAATTATGTGTATTCCTCACATCTCTGAGATAGTAAGATTCCTCTTCTATGTGCCGTGTCTCTTCAGGCGTTGGTTATCATGGCTCTCCACAAGTTCTTGTCTTTTGTAGATTTTAATAAATTTTGTCTTTTTTGTTGTTATCTCCAAAAATTTGGTCCGCCATCAATTTACTCAATCTCAGTAGACATGTTTTTTTTTCTCTGTACTTGCATTCAAATATCCTGTGAGTATCAATTTTTTTTCCCAAACGTTCTTTCCTTAATCATAATGGGAAATTGATAAGTCACATCAGCATTTTAATTATCTTATAATTTCGTTTCTATATCTATGTATATTTTTTTATTCTTTTCACAATTATTTTTAATATTACAAAAACAATGATACTGACTTTTCATATATATATATATATATATATATATATATATATATATATATATATATATATATGTGCATATATATATATATATATATATATATATATATGCATATGCGTATATATATATGCATATGTGTATATATATATATGCATATGCGTATATATATATATATATATGTATATATATATATATGCATATGTGTATATGTATATATATATATATGTATGTATGTATGTATATGTATATGTCTTATGCATTTATATTCAGAAGAAATCATACTTATATTTCACTGGTATTTTATTTAGCGAATTTTCAAATAAGTTGCTGTATGTTAAAATCAAAATTGTGAACGTGAATGAACTGGTTAAAATGAACATTTTTAAAAAATTTTTTGACCTAACTTAATTTGAAACGTCGTTTCCTCTACAATCACCGAAGTTAAGCAACATCAAACTTGGTCAGTAACTAGATAGGTGACCATTTGGGAATAGTTATGGCTGTAAGCTTGGACGTCCGGTTGGCCTAATGGATAATCACACCGAATTTTTATTGCGTGAGCGCTGTACCATTTCCTGTTGGGTTGGTTATATTCACTTACGAACAAATATCGTTGGCGGAGATATGAATCCACCGCTTCCCATTCCAGTTATTGGTTAAAAATTAAGTCTTGTATCACTGAAACATAATTATCTTATTACGAGAAAAACATTTTTTAAATCTAATAATATTTCCTGGCTTTAAATTACCTGCAAAATGTTGATAAGCGGTAAAAATGTATCTCATGAATCTTTTCGGTCGACTAACTGACACGACATTAATTGAAGACTATCAACAGCATGAAATGAATAGCATTTGGAAGAGAAAATGACATAATTTGTTGGTATTCCACACTACGTCAAATAAAATGTTAGGATGGACTCCCCGCCCCCATTAGTAATTGGAAGGAGCGATAACAGCTACTGGGCTTGAAAATGTGTTTTTTCTTGAAAATTTTTTTTAAGAGAAAGATTTTATAAGTTCAACCGAAAGCAATGCTGGCTGCTCACTCACGGAATGTCAAATATTTCCTTATCAGGAAACAGTTAATATTACCTTTGCTATATTTACGAGAGTTTGCCGGTATTTAAACCCGGGTAAATGACAAGTTTTAGAATTCTGATTGTTTCGGAATAGAAATATTGGGGACGGGACTTGAATAATACTCTCAACTTATCCACATTTCTCAATATAATTATTGCTTATTGATTGTTGCTACTGAAATGAGGTACAGGTGGGTTAATATACAATATAAATGCAATGGGATCTACATACTTTATAAATGTCGGCATTTTACCGGAACCTGTAATCACATTCTGTGCGGTCAATATAGGCGTGCTATGTTGAACATTTCAATTGTTAGTTTGTTTCCTCTTTCGTTAGTTGAAGCTTGTACAGAGTATCGAATTTACAACAGCCGGAGAAGAATTGACTCAAAACAGAATCTCAGCTCTACGGACCGTTACGATATTTTTAATTGCGCTTTCGAGTTTGGGCAAACATACCGCTTTACGTCACGACCCACTCCCCATATTACGCGCCAAATGATCCTTCAAAAAGAGAAAAGGAGAGGGAAAGAAAGTAAAAATAAAAAACGTGGTGGGGAGGGGGAACCACAAATAAAAGTAAAGAAAAAATGTTTTCAACTAAGATTCATTTTGTTTTTGCGTTTGCAAACATTAACAAACACATTAACGAACGTCGACATCATTTCTTTCATATCATTTTGTTTGCATTCGATCCAAAGTTTACTCTCATTGTGAAACAAGCGAGAAAGGAAGGAGAGAAAGAAAAAAAAAGAGAGAGAGAAACACGAAGTAACGAGAGAAGAGAACGAAGTTAAAAAAAAATAAGGACAAATTGAGATGAAAAAGATTAATGAAAGAAAAGAATGCACAGGAGACATGAGAAAAAATAAATGAAGAAAAGAGAGGATAAATGAAGTAAAGAAAAAAAAGAGGGTAGAAATTTAGAAAGAAGTAAAGACAGAACTATAAAAATAAGAAATATATGAGAACGAAGTAAAGAGAAAGAAAAACGGGGACAATGAATGAGAGTGAGAGAGTGAGAGTGGAAGGAGGAAATAAAATGGAATGAGGAATACGAAGAAGAACGATAAACAGAGAAAAGAAAAACAAAAAACGTTAACGAAAATTAAAGAAGAAATTGTGTAAAGAACGAAGGAAGAAAAAGCGGGTCAAGACAAAAGAAATAAAAAAAAAAATAAAGAAAGAAAATACTTTCATTAATAAGGCTGACTTAGACACGAGAAATGGAATCCCCTTCATAAAAGGCTACGAAAGAGCATTTTTGAATCTGTTTTCATTACTTGCCTCAGCCTATACACAAATATTTCGTGATTGAATAAAAAGACTTCAATGTTTTCCTTTACTATTTTACAAAATTTATTTCATTTTCATATTGTGCATTAAGTGATTATGAAATTCAGTACTTGCATCAGATTCCCTCAAAGCAAACACAAGTCATTGCATTATATTATATTACATCTTCCATCAACAATTACAATTTTTTTGTCTGTTCATAAGGCTACATGTTAAAAAGCCACGACTCATTTTGATGACAAACTTCTTTGCTAACAGGGTGATTTTTAAAAAAAATCTCTAAAATCACAACAGCAAAAATTTATTTTATGATTTGTCAGCAGTTTTTTTTAAACTAAAGTTCACAAGGCTCAAGAGCCTATCAAACTTAAAAATAACTATGTGGTGTTGGATGAACGTAAAATAGCAAGGAGTGAAAGCTGAACTTGAAGATGCTAAGACTGTAGTGATTGGGTAAAGGTACTTCCAAGAATCCGTTTCACAAAGCTGCAGTCCTTGTGAAGATAGGAGACACGAAAATGAAATCACAAAATTTCCTACAGAAGGTAGCGACGGATAGTGAGAATAAGGGACTAAGCATAAACTACAAAAATAGAGTGCGTGGTCTTCAGTAAGAGGATGAGTCCGAAATGATCTCTGAATGTCGGGAACACTAGAATCAAGCAGACGTGGAAGTTTAAATACCTGAGAAGCGTCTTGACAGGGGACGCTAGGTGCGACACTGAGATCCGTAGGAGTGACCAAGGACACATTCCAAAAGCTAGGCAGAATACTGCGAGAGAGGAAGATGTGTTTGGTAACAAAGAATAGTATACTGAACTGTTATGTGACATCTGTTTTTCTTTATGGCAGCGAATGTTGGACGATTTCCTCAAAGATGAATAAGAGACTCGAGACGACAGACATGTGATTCTACAGAAGTATGCTAAGGATATCATGGACCGAGAGTGTGAGCAATGATGAGATCTTAGAGAGGTTGCAAACAAGGAGGAGACTTATACTTAATATAAAGAAAGAGGTAGCTGAAGTTTCTGGGACATAAAATAAGGAAGGAGGGCCTGGAGAACCTGATATTCACGGGTCGAATAGAAGGAAAGAAAGAAAGAGAAGGGGAAACAATGCATCACATAACTGGCGGTCTTAAGCAAGTGGATGACAGAACGTGGTCTGGAGGAGGAAGCAGAGGGAAGGAACTTGTTGAGACCTGCAAGGGATAGTGGGAGGTGGAGAGCCATGATCGCCTACGTCCTCAAATGGCATGGTACATAAAAAGAAAGAAATGAATAAAGATAATGTCCACTTGTCTATATGTCATGAAAGGACCCAGTTGTAAAGGTCAGGGGTGGTGGGATTCAGGAATGTAGCACGCCAGAACACATGCCTTGGAAATAGCGACAGAGTAGCGACAGTTTCGCAACGTTTCATCTGTCGGAAAGGGGTTGCAGATTGGAAAATAATTCACCTCCAACAAGGCTGCTTAGATTATTTTGAACATCATTAAGACATGCAAGTGATGACTGAGCAGTTACAGCTCAGATATGGGAGGAATACACATATTTGAGGCTGATTTAGATATTGTATATTAGTGAGTATCATTTACAGTGGAATGATGGATAGCGGTTCGGTTTGAGGAATCGAAGACGTGAGTTCGAATTCCAGTCACATCCATTGCATTCACTTACGTGCTAATACCCATGAGCCCTGTTCCTCTCCCCTCACCAGCTATGGTTAAAAAGCAGTATAGACCGTGGATGACAACTTTTCTAACGTAGAAAGAAATGGCAGCCTACTATGGAAAAAAATCTGCCTCGTCAGTATGTATCAAAAGATACATGATCACCTACGTGTGATTCACGCATGGCACAAAACTGATAGTAGGTAGTAGGAGTCAGATACTTACTGGTGCGGTACAATGAAGTTAATATTTGTCCAGCATGATTAGCAATAGATTGGATACATGAGGCCCACTTGAGGTCTAGGGAGAGCTTGTAACCAAACAGATATTCAAGACAAGGAAACTTCTTGACTGAGGCCCCATTTTGTATTTGAATAGCTACTTAATCAAAAGAAAATATCAAAAGAAAAGTACATAGTTTCAGTCTAGTAGTTTATTTGAATCATAATCGTAAAATTACTAATATCAAGATTTGAGTTTGCAAGATATAAAGGCTCCAGTAAAAATAATATTTCCATTAGTTCAGTGTTAATTAATAGGAGCACTGTTTGATTAATTGGTTCATTTTCTACGGCTTATCAACACGTTGCAAGTTATTTAAAGCCAGAAAATATTTTTAGATTGTAAGTATTATTTTTGTTTATAATAATCGTTTTCCTTATACAGGTCTTACTAATTAACATATAGTTTGTGTAGAAAAGGTGCATTAATATCTTTTGCCATAGATATTTGCGTATGAGTGAATATAACGAACTCAACGGGAATTGGATCTCCGTTTAACACTTCTGATCTATTTTCCATTACTCTTCCCACACATCCAAGCTAATGACACATGGTATTCTCAAGTGGTCACCCATCTAGATACTAGCAAGGTTCAACGCTGCTTTACTTCGGTGATCGTACGAATGTCGGTTTTGTAACGTGATATGACATAAGCGTAGGGCTGAGGGATTAATATGATCATTGCTAATGTAGCGTTGTTACAAGTGGTGTTATAAGAACGTATATTGTTAATGTATTAGATTTTAAAGTCATGTGAACGTTTAATTATTGTCTCTTTGCTGTGTGACTCCATTCTGAAATAAGGCACGTTCTCTATGAGTACTATCTACGAAACATATTGAAAATAGACAGTCTTCATAGAAATGTACGCAAAAGGTGGATATTAAAATTCACAAAATTTAGCCTGACGAACACCCCAACAAATTCGCAAACAAATGACACCGCGCGAGCTCTCCAACAAATTTAGAAAACAAAGAGAACTGAAATTAATTCTTTACAAATTAGCATCGGATTGAGGCATAGCGAGTACTTCTAACCAGTATTCCAATACAATTGCGATTATTCAGTATATGATGAAATCTTGCGAACAGTCCAAAGAAAAAAAAAGTCGAGGCCTGTATTTAAACTAGCCACTTCGATTTCATTTTCAGTCCCTGTAACCTTTACAAATACTGCACATTATTTCTTATCATATTGTTAATGGTAATGGTAATATTACTCGTATATATTCGCCATTGCTGGTGATAATGGCGAGCCCATTGCTAAGCCTTCCTCCTGTCGATATATGTGTGATCCCATTCCGAAGTGTGTTGTTTGTGTACAGAAAGTCAACATCTCTATCAGATTATCTATTGGAATACTGGTCTGTTCTTCTAGGGAAGAGTGAAAGGCCAATCTGTCTCTCAGGCCGATTGTTAGTTGACAAGACTCTGTGAGCCATCCTCCGAGTCGCTTCCTTGAAGATATAATTGACCAATTGATCGGAAAGTTTCCTTCATATGTCCGAAACCCCGCCCACTTCCTGAAATAATCAAAGATGCTGCCATCCTATCCAACCAGATGGTGAGCTTGGATGTGGTGAGTTTGTTCACCAAGGTACCCACGGAGGAGGCACTCTCAGTGGTCAGAGACAGATTGGTGTCTAGATGAACGGACCAGTATTCCAATAGATGATCTGATGGAGATGTTGACTTTCTGTACACAAACAACACACTTCGGAATGGGATCCCACATATATCGACGTAATATTACTCATTTCATTATATGGAAACGTTTGCCATTCACTGACCGAACATTTTGAAATAATGTCAGTTGAAATTTATAAAAAAAAGTTTCTCTTCAAAAACTTTTTTCCTGAAAAAAGTTTTTCAGGTCTTGTAGATTTCTTTGCTCTTTCTAGTGTTGATGGGGATTTTTCTCCTAATATTTTTATGTAATCCAGTGTGAAAGGTCAATATCTTTGAATAGCTTAAATTTATCCATTTAGGCAGTTGTTGCTATTTATAGATCTGAAGAAGCTTGGTCTCTATTATTTGGTACAGTATTTGGTTCTGATTCTCTAGCGCCAATCCAAAATGTGAGAAGAAGTGTCGTCTTCATAATAGACTTCAATCGTACAAAGCCATTGCTAAACAGTGACTTTAGAAAGTGGTTCCATAAGACACACAGTTTCTGGGCGTGTTTGGCGACACGCATTACCTCCATATGAAGGTCTCGGTCTGGCAAGACTATTTAAGAACATGGCACGAATTTCTAGTTTATTTATTTATCGTTTTGGTTTTTGTAACAATTTGCATGTGTTGGGTGAAACTAGCTCAAGTACATCTACGTAAACAAAGCCGAAACAGAGGCTGAACGAATATTTTGACATTTCTTAAGCTTAAGTAAATACAGCACATATTGAAATGTGGGTAGGAAAACGTATTATTTCAAACTCTATAATGAAGATGGGCTTCCATATACGGTGTTGCGGACCCATTTTATGCCTCTTATTTTATAATAAGAGGCATAAAATGTGTCCTCAACACCGATATTTGGTAAGGTCTGGATATAGACATTTATTTTAGCCTCGAGGGGAATTGAATTAAAATGGTGTCTAGATGCGGCAGATTGATATAATTACATTAAAATCCTGGACTTGAACAATATGACGCTTGAAGCTATATTTCCATGCAAACCATAAATTAGAGGTTGGAAAACCTGCTTAGAATATCATTTTCGAAATAAACATCAATCACTTGTAACTGCGTGATTGTAATACAGATATTAGCGACAATTATTAAAATAGAAAAACTAAAGATTAATGCGTGCTCCACGCTCAAGGCAGGAATGAGAAAAATGTAAAGAAAATAAAATTTTCTTTTGACTTACAATACCGAATTATAAAAAGAAAGAGAAAATGGTACGAACCATCAGAACATGTTAAATTCTTTGAATGGTAGTGACTTTTCTTGAAATTATAGAAAATAGAATTTTTCTGTTTTCTTTAGTCATTTGCAAGATGTAAATATACGGGTTACCATTTTAGTTTTTGGTCTTAATAAAGTATTGTGAGACCGGAAACTACCTACACAATAGACTCTTCCAGGCCTATATTAAGTAGGCGACATAGCACTCTAGAGAGTGACACAGAGAGAGTCTAGTACAACTACCAGTGTTTGACACTAACATATAGTAAGCTCCGCTTACACTATCTCTGTAACCTGTTGTTAATATATCTTTCTTACATCTGATCCGTGTTCCGTGTTTTACTTCTGTGATCCCAACTTTGGTCCCCACATCATAAAGTTATCGCGACGGTACAAAAGCGTATAATTAAAGATCACGTATTTTATGGTAATTTTGAAAAGTTCAAAATATCAGACAAGAATTATTTCATTTCTCCCATTGTAGAGTTCTTCTTTAAATATACAGATTAATTTTTAGGTCGGTATTAAGTTATTTTGTGGACACTCTTCGCATATTTTAATATTCATATTTTTCTGCATTCCTTTATGCTCATTTTTTATTAGCAAACCACAAAACATCTGCTGATTCTGCACATAACAATATCTTCTTCTGGTAAGCGTCTCTGATCCTAAATTCGAGAGGCTCATATGTAAACGAGAATACAGATACCTTTTAATTCTGAAGGAAGTTCGATTCCCGGAAATCATCTCTTTAGGATTTTTGTCTGCCAGGCACACAGCAAACAAAAAGATGAGGTATACCAAATCGTGTAACAGCAAAATTGTCCAATGGTTAGATTAAGATTTGAATCGCTGTATCTTAGAAATGATTAAATATATCTTATTCTTCGTGTTTTAACACTATTGTAACCTACTTTGAACAATAAAAATGTATTTATCTCTAAGTTGAAATGATTATTCCTCTTGCTGTTGTGACCTCTTGATCCAGTTTTCCTCTGAACTCTTCCCTCTTCTTAAATCTTATTCACAGTTTTCTTGGCGGTTCTTGAATGGATTTTGAAGATGGAAGCTAGAATAGTAATGTTGGTGTCATTACTGAAGACCTGAATGATCTATTTCCTCTCACCATTGCTCTGTTTGGAAGATATAGTGAGACTGACACAAAACGATTTCAACCTTTCCTCTTTCTACCTGAATAACACAAAGTGTTTTTCAGTGATTCTTCCGACAAAGGCTATCAAAATGGCTAAATATCTTGTCTGAAAACCTGGGAAAAAGAAACTCAATTAGCTTCGTGCTTTTTTAGATATTTAACATTTTGTGGGATAGAAAATTATCCCTTGCTGTTATATGATTTGGAGGATTTTGCTGTTACATCCGGTAAATTACATATCAACAATAGGCGGTCTAGTAGCCACTAATTTTGTGAAATTTTTAACAATGCACATTTTCTTCTGTGTAAATTATTAACGTTATTGATATCTTTTTAATTTCAAGCAGAAAAATTATTTGAATTCTCTGAAGACCAAAAATCAAATTATAGGTTTAAATATTATTTTTAAAGCTGTTGCCTTATTTCTGTCGCATTTTTATCTTAGCAACTGTCGTTTGTTTGTTTATTTAACGCCGAAATTTTCTTTTCTTTACAGCATTAATTTTTTTTTTACAAAAGATGTATTGTGGATAATATTTTTTTTTTTACAGAAATGTATTGCTGGAAATTTTTTACGATAAACATGTATTGCTGGTATTTTATCTATAAAGTTTGTTATACTTTCATAGTTTTTTAAATCCTACTTTGGCGGGGGGGTTAACTATTTGACCATAGCTGGGTCTCTAACAGGTGTAACCATACCGAGTCATGTTAGACCTGAAAAAATAGCAACTAACATGTGCTTGTATGCTTCTCAAATATTTTAATCTCTCGACCAGAGGCCTTTATTAGTTTATGCTCATTCCTCGGAAGGATAACCGATCGTTATTTAACACTCGTTAAATAAGTATGAAGACCATGTCAAAAAAAAAAAAAAAAAATACGCCGACAAAACACAAACTAGCAGGCGTTATATTTTAAAAACTACCGTTATATAGCAAATGCCTCACGAATTACGCTACAATGATTGACCTTTTGTTGTAATTAAAATCTAATTGTATAGATTTTTTCTTTACTTTCACAAAATAAACGATACGATCCTACTAATGTTTCCGTGTTAATCGAAATTATTAGACGTAATACTGTCGAATATTAGATCTGTTTTCGATCATTTTTGATATGTTGCAGAAATAGTGTGACAATTATACCAATAAAAACTTAATACCAAGCAAAGTTTTTGATACAAATAATATTCCTTTTTCTCAATGTGCACTATGTTCGTTGGGGCAAAAAATTGGCTTGCAAATTGGAACACCTCCAAAACGAAACTGCTATATTTTAACCATTTATACATTCCTTTAACTTGACTGATTCTAAAGTCCAGGAGAATAATTCAGTGTGCTTTCTTTCTGGGTTCCACATGTTCCGCTAATATGACCTTGAGGGATTTTATTGAATCGACTGTTAGATTTTCTGCTAGCAATGTTGATTCACTGCGTCATAGAAGACAATCTTTCTAACCATAATATATCTTGCAGGTTTAATACTCTACCATTTGTCCCTTAATTTAATATTTCCTGCTTTTTACTGGTATGGTTGTCTTTCTATATATCTCCAAATTCTTGTCAAAATTCAAATAACGGTCTGCAATGTTATTGGTCATGACCTTCATGCACTTTCACATCACCGCAACCTGGCTTCCTCCTGCCTTTTCCATAAATATTTTCATGGATATTTTTCTAATGAGCGCTCTTCCTTGATATTTCCACCGTATGAATTTATGCGTGCTACTAGGTTGGAAACTAGGTCTCATCGTCTTATTGTTGAAACTGTGATTAGTAGCAGTAAGTTCAGTATTAATAGTTTCTTTTCTCACCATTCTCAGCTTTGAGTCTTGCGGTGTCTTCCTTCCCAGCTAGTTACGATCTTCAACATCTTAAATGCAACGTCATTCACGATTTTCTCTCTCTCTCTCTCTCTCTCTCTCTCTCTGTGAAATCTGTCCTTTTATTGTCCATTCTTCTCTCTTTTTCATTATCTTTCATTCACAGTAAAAACTTACATCTTAATACCGCCTTGTCTGCATTGAACTTATTGAGAAAAATGCTTTCATCAAGTGTACTGACCATATTTTGTCAGTGAATTTTTTTTATTTCTTTCTGTTTGCACGAATTCTGCAGTGGAGTAGACTTTGGGAGAATAACAACAAGAAGATAACACTTCGAATAAAATAAAACCTAATTAAGAATGAATATTTCTATGACACCATGTATTTTATATATATATATATATATATATATATATAATTATTATTTATAAAAAATTATAACATAAGTATGTTATAAAATCACTACAAAATAGCCATTTTGTTTCAACACACTCTGTGTCTTATCAAGTGATGATGTTGAAAAAAACATCATCACTTGATAAGACACAGTGTGTTGAAACAAAATGGCTATTTTGTAGTGATTTTATAACATACTTATGTTATAATTTTTTATAAATAATAATTATATCTGCTCTACTTTTGTATTGAGCACTCTTTTAAGAATAGTAATTGTTGGTTATTGGAATTCATTCCGTATATACCAATTATATACTTGGGTATATATATATATATATATATATATATATATATATATATATATATATATATATGAATTCTTCAGTGGAGTATCCTATCCTTTATATACACTGTCGGTTTCTACCGGAATTTCAGCTGTCTCTTTTAAAGTGTTACCAACATTTTATTTGTTTGGTTTTTGTTTTGGTTTAGTTTGTTTTACGGCATATTAACCTCAATGGATTATTTAATAACGACAAGATTTTAACACATGTTAATCTTTTTTTCCCAAAAGTGTATTGCTGGTAATAATTTACAACGTAATTCTGGCATTAAAACCTCTTTTTACACTTTCGTAATGTTTTGACCTCAGTTTTGGTGTTAACGATTTACCCATACCTGGGACCCTAACAGGTGCTACCACCCCAGGTCAGGTTGGCCTGCGAACAGCAGCAAATAAGAGGTGGCTCCACACTCCTCAAAACCTCCTGATCAGTGGCCTTCCTGATGGATGTAGTTTATCGTCTTACCCAGGGCGCGGAAGAAGTTATCATCTTACACAGGACGCCAATAATTTATTTTATTTCTTATGTTCTTCAAAATCTCGTCATTTTCACTTGCCCTGCCTATAAAATTCTGTTATACTTGAACATACCTATTCTATTGTTAATAGACTCTCCCACCTATAATAAGTAGGAGTAGTAGCAGTCGCCAGTCGCTCAGTGAGTTGGTCAGTCATTCGATGTCGGACCTTAAAGTATCAACCACCACAACTAGATTGCTGCGTCATTAACTATTATATCAAGTTCCTAACGTTTTGTACGTCGAACCTTTTTAGGACCGACTTAGTGAAATACAAGCCCCCACTGTGACAACTACTCTATAACACATTCTTAACATTCCCTCGATTGAAGTTAACACTTCATTTATAAGCAAAATGGAAAAATATCCATCAGTAATTCTTTTCTCATGTTATTTTTGATCTCTTAATACTTTATTCAATTATAAATTACCAAAGACCATTCGAAAGTCATCTGGTAATATATTTCTATGTAAAACACAACAGATGAAAAAAATGTTCTACTACAAAATTAAATGTCACAAATATAAACTACTATCAGTGTTACATTTTCAAGACATTCTACATGTGTATCCCATTCATTTGCACGGGACCGGTCGAAATACCACGTCATGTATATCGTTTTCATCTAATTTAAAACGAAATATTCACTTTCTATCTCTGCATCTATACATTGTTTATTCCCCGCAAGCGTTCAGAAATTGTTAACGCGTGTAATGCTTTGTGCACACTTTCATGTCAGACTGCATTTTGTCAATATGCTATATTGATGAAGTAAAACGAAATCATGGGTTATGAAGATAAGATTTCAATCTCTATTACAATCCCACCACCACCCGTCACTGATATGGTCCGTCATAATATAGTAGGATGTTTTGCTTTTTGAGCGCACATCGTATCATCTACTATTTCGATTACTTCTTCCCATTTCTGTGTTACTTATTTCTTCGTCTCATATTTGTATGATATTCAAAGACATTTGGTATTTAAGGATAACCTAAGACGGTTTCCGATTTGAAACTCGCCATGAGAAAAAGATACATGACATTTGCTAATTCGAGATTAGAATGACACAAGGCCAAATATGGGAGGAAATCCTTGCTAAGAAATTCTTCCAGTTGGAGGCCCGGCTTCGAAAGGAATGTGTCAGTTTTCAGCATCATGATCATTTTCGATTTCTTTCCTGAAATAGAAAAAAATAACTTTTTTTAACCTTGTGAAATATATTTTAGTATTTAATTATCTTATCATGTGCGGGTTGTTTAAGGGCTATCGTCGTCGGGTAAAAGAGAAAAAAAATGGACTGAATTAATATTCCTGTCTTATTCATTGTATTCACTTACGCATGGATGCTCTTGGGAATGAAATAGATTCATCCCTGCTCTAAGCATACTAGTTGCTAAGTATCGGGTTAGATCGGGTTCTGTAGCATTAGGCGTCGAGCAGTCTGAAAATCTTCTTTCCAAACTGTAGAGTAGGCATCAGGAAATACTCCGCTATCTTTCGCAGGAAAGCATATTGAATCACTATCATAAAGATAATGTGTGCAAACTCATGATTTTTTACATATTGAAAGTAAATGGTATTATTTTTAAAAGAATATTTTAAATTATTATAAGACATCGATGTATGAGGTGTATCGTCAGTGGTAGTAGCTTTGCATCCTGGGATGCGAAACTCTATTGGTTCCCGGCCTCTATCCAACTCTGACACATAGCTCCAAGAAATCGCATGTGCACTGCG
This sequence comes from Acanthosepion pharaonis, assembly GCA_903632075.3. NCBI lineage: Eukaryota > Metazoa > Mollusca > Cephalopoda > Sepiida > Sepiidae > Acanthosepion > Acanthosepion pharaonis. Next base: position 1,535,421 of record CAHIKZ030000037.1, read on the forward strand.
ACAGCTACACTCTGGTCAAAGGAATCGACCTACCGGCTAAACTGTTTAAGAGTAGTCAGAAAATTTTCCTGGTTAAAGGGAACGTATCTCCCCTGAAGTGCAAAGCGACCTTCGGCCAGTCGCCAGCCTCGGCAAAGGAGCTGACCTTCAGAGGTTAACGGTTTTAGCAGTGGGCGGAGTAACTTCTGTATGATATAGACATATTGTGTCAACTTATTTTTATACTGATCCTTTCCCATTGTCTTAACAGTTTCTTGATTTTAAGATGAAATTCATCTAGAAAAGCGCCGTGGTTTCTTTTAACCCAAGTACTTCGACCTTTCCTACGGTTATCTTCAGGGGTAAATTATAAAGACAAACTTGCTGAATTATATCTTATTATCAAGAAACTCATTAGAGAAATGGAAAGGATCAGTATAAAAATAAGTAGACACGATATTTATATATTATTCAATGAAATGAATATCTTGAATATAAATATTCATATATATAATATATATATATATATATATATATATATATATATCAGTCTGTTATGCACCATGCGTGATACACGCTTAGGTGATCATGTATCTTCTGATACATGAGTGATGAGGCAGATTTTTCTCACAGTATGTTGGCATTTCTTTCTGCGGTATACCAGTTGCCATCCGAGGCTATTTACCCATAGCTGAGGAGCGAAGAAGAGGATTCATACCATTTCCAAGTTTATTAGCACGTAAGTGAATGTAATGGATTCGAATGGAATTCGGAATCGGCTCCCCGATTCCTCAAGCCGTACCGTCACCCATAACTCCACTGTGTGTCATATATATATATATATATATATATATATATATATATATATTGTTGAGGAAACCGAAAGTGCTAAAAAAAAAAAAAAAACAAGGTCTGGGGTATTTTTTTCAACATCTGAGACCCAAATATAAAGTAATTTGCTAGAAAGGCTATTGAGCGGAACCGTTCCGTAGTCATTAATAACATGTCTCAATATATATATATATATATATATATATATATATATATATATATATATATATATATATATATTGTTATTATTATTATTATTATTATTATATGGATGTATGTAAATATGTATGCTTATATATATGTGTGTATGTGTGTGTGTGTATAAATGTTGTAACGAAATACCTGAAGCAAAATGTATACTGCTTTGTGTAATTTGCTTGAGAGCGGCCATTTGCAATACGAGAAACACGCATACATGAGTGCACTTCTTATAATACCAACGCCTGATGAATATAAATGAGTTCAGCGTGTATCTATAGATTTCTTTCTAGTGCTTGGCATCCGCTGTCAGATGTTGGATAAATATAGTCATTGGCTACTGTATACGGTGGTCAGATCCTTCTACATTTGACAGTGTTGGAGTGAGATGCTTATCATTGAATTTCCCTTAAAAATTCGGCATTCCCACTCGAGCATATATTTTGAGATGAACATATAACAAATCAATTCGTATAACTAAGGACTAGAAACCATGAAAGAGAATATGAAAGCAAAATGAAAGAGGATCTTTACTAAGAAATTTTAAGAAAAAATATATAAATAAAATAACAGACAGAAAATCCAAATGAATCGTTACGGAGAAGAACTGATAGAGTAATAGAATGTGGATATCTAAATTATATGGAAATCGTTTTCCTGTGCCTCGTTGATTAAGCGTATTATCATTTAATAAATGTCTTTTTTCTCCATCGCATAATTGAAGGAAATCTAGCACAGTGACCAGCAAATTTTCTATGGTTACTAATGAGATCCCAGAAAATCTTGCTAGCCTGTTGGATTTCAAAAATTATATTTTTGCTAAAGTGTTATTTACAATGTGTTGTGTAGGAATCTAACACCCCTCTTGAAGATGAACTCGTCTACAAACAAGGACGTTAACTAGTGGCATGTCAAAAGACAGTGTAGAAAAGACAGTTGTAGAAGAAGTACCAACTTTAAACCCATTTTATTGTTACATGTTAGCGTTTGTCTTTATTAACCCCAAATTAAGTTAGTTATAAAGACTACTTTGGACCATCGATATCGAATTTACCAACTTACCAACCGAATAAACCCCATTTTATTTGTTACATTGTTTTATTTGGCGTTAAATTCTCCCAAAACATTTCAAACAAAACCTTTTTCAATTAACCCCAAATATCGTTTTTAAATGTATTACTAGGCATTAAGAATGCCTGAATGTGATTATTGAGTCCAATATTCTAGTTTACTAGAATTGTGGAGTTTTCAGAGCAGATAAGATTATTAATTAAACGATTTCATATTATACTATGATATATTCGAACTGCTGTCATCGGATTCGTTACCATAGTCACGGGGTCAGGCAATGAATGTGATTTACTCTGGTTGAGTGGGACGTAGAGAAGAAGCCTAACAAGGAAAGATTAACTTATCCAACCTGAGGTATCTTGTAGTGTGGACAACTATATGTGAAAGCGTTATGCTCATGGAATTAATAAGGTTTATTTTTAAATCTCTCAGGTTAACACAGTCCATTGTCTATAGAGTAGATAATGCTACAACCTAGACTTTGGAAGAATAACAGCAAAGAAGATGATAACACCCCGAAAAAAAGAGAACATAATGAGGAATGAATATTTTTAGAACTCCATGTACATATATATATATTTATATATATATATATTTATATAAAGCTCTATATTTTGTGTACACTAGAAATTTAATTCATAATTTAGTAAAGCTCTATTTTTTAAGACTCCCTTTTTGTTCATTAATATATATATATATATATATATATATATATATATATATATATATATATATATATATATATATATATATATATATATATATATATATATATATATATATATATATATACAGAGAGAGAGAGATAGAAATAATTAGGAGGATTTGAAATAATCATAATTAAGTAATTCATCGAAGAATATATATAATATATATATATATATATATATATATATATATGTGTGTGTGTGTGTGTGTGTGTGTGTGTGTGTTATGGTCCGGTTCCTTGTACCACGGTGATAGTCAAGGTAGAAGCAATAAATATGAACTCGAATACAGGTATGGAATAACACAGATATATTACAAACAGGAATATATACAGAGAAGTAGAAGTGTTAGTATGAAAAATCAGGTTTAGTAGAGAGAACAATGTAGTCTCGACTAGTATCACTATTCGAATGTCTTGCAGTAATTGTCTGAACGCGATTCTGTTTCCGACTGCCTCTGACTCGACTCTTGACGCGATTTGAACTACTGACTCGACTTGAACTACTAACTCCCTGCCTACTCCTGAGGCGCAGTATTTATTACATTTGGAATAGTCCATTATTATTATTATGGGTAAGATCCCATAACAATATATATGCATCATGTCTTCATTCAAATACGTATCATAGAACAACATGGGCATATTATGTATATTTATTTATATACTGATGATTTCCTGTTGTTTAATCAGTTTCTTCATGTTGTGATGAAATTCATCAAGGAAGGCACCACGTTCTTTTTTTTTTTTTTTTTTGTTTTTTTTAACTCAACTACACTTCAAGGATGAATTACAAAGACAAAATCATTGTAAATGCGATGAGATTTGCATCCCTTTATGATCGTGATTTCTTAAAAACCCGTCACGAATGCGCTCTGTTATAGCTGTTTTAGAATTTTAAATTTATCCGTTTTAGTTGTGGAAGTTTATACAAAACAAGCACCAGGAGTCTGTCAGTCAATCAGAGCGAGCGAGTCAGTCAGTCGAGTCAGAGGCAGACCGAAACAGATTCGCATTCAGACAATTACTACTAAACCTGGTTGTCCGTACTAACACTTTCTACTTCTCTGTATATATTACTGTTTGTAATATATATGTGTTATTCCATATCCGTGTTCGAGTTCTTCTTTATTGGTTCTACTTTGGACTATCACCGTGGTACAAGGAACCGGACCATAACAATATTAATGTCAAATGATATTAAACGTTAAATGCACTTTAATATGTTTTTGCTATATTCATAATATATTTTGTTGTGTGTTCGTTGGTTGATTTTGAAATAGATTGCTACGGAATTTTTATCTTTTTCTTTATCATTTTCGTGGTGTAGTATATTGGTGCAGTCAATACGTATTTCCCTGTATTGTGAAGGTGGACATTTATGTTTTTTTAAATGTTGTACAATAGATCACTCATGCAACAAATCAAGTTTAAGACATCTTGATAGTTGTGTGGTTGTCAAACTCACGTAGTGGGATAGAATAAATGTTCGTACGCTATGAATTTTAAAAAAATTAATATTATTACTTATGAAAAAAAACTTAAAATCCATACAATATTTCTACACAATTGCATAATGTTGCAATATGCAAAAGACAGAAAAATTTGTTTTAAATGACATTATGAGTTATTTATAATTTTCGAGGCGAAAGAGTATTCGTACAAAATATGTGTTTAATATCAAAAGGCTTAACTTACATTTATTTACTTAATTCTTTATTTTGCTCTATTCTTCCAATTATTTTATTACCGGAACAATCTAGAACATTCCGCAATCTATTTCTTATATAAGCTTATCTCTACACACAAATCATACACAGTGATTATCATCATAGAGGAACGTTAAGAAATATCAATTTCGCAAAATTAATTGATCATCAAATATTGGAAGGAAGGCAAAATCTCTAGGAAAATGGTAGGTCTCTTGAATACACCATTTACTACGATTAATTCTATTATTAGTAAGTGTAAAAAGGTAAAAACAGTTGAGAACAATTGAGATCTGGTGCACCACATAAGATTTCTCCCACACCAGTATGAAAAGTTCAACGCAAAATTTAAGAAACTCCAATGACTACTCGAAGAGAAATACAGGAAGAATGAAAAACATTAAGTAGTATTGTAACGAAGCGAAAAATAAGCAATGGACTTCATAAAAGTCAAATAAGATCGCGCTCTCCTAAAAAAACCCACTACTATTGACGAAACATAGGGATGCGCGATTAATGTGTTCGTGAGCATAAGAATAATCCTGACTTATTTTGGGAATGTGTTTTCTGGACAGATAAAGCAAAAATTTAAACATTTGGGTGTAATTCAGGGCTTTGCATTTGGAGAAAAACGGCACAGTCTTTGGACTGAAGAACACAATCCGAACGGTTAACTTTGGTGGTGGCGATAGCAAAGTCTGGGAATGCTTTTTCTGCTAATGATGTGGGTTATTCAAAGATAATAGATAGTAGAATGAATTCAAAAATATATCAAAATATTTTGAACTCTAATTTGTTTGGGTCAGTAGTAAAGCTTGAATTCCCAAATGAATGGGTTTTGCAACAAGATAATGACACTAAACATACGGCTAAACCTACGAACAAATGGTTTATTGAAAACAATGTCAATACACTTGAATCGCCATCACAGTCTCCAGACTTGAATCCAACAGAATTTGCGGTGTTTATTAAATATTCAAGTTAACAAAAGAGCTTTGAAAGACATCCTGGGCATGAATAGAATATGCAAAGAATAATGGTGTAAAATGCAAATGGAAACTTGCAAATAATTGATTAAAAGCTACAGAAAGAAACTGATCGCTGTTGAATTGAGTAATGATATGCTACAAAGTGCTAAATAGGTATTATAATGTTGTACGAATACTTTTTTTGCCGCAACCTCTCACCTTTAATTTCATTAAATATAACAAATTTTTCTGAATTTTTTTTTGTATATTGCAGCATTGTCCCTTGATATACCAATATTGTATGGATTATAAAATTCTTTTATAAATTCTATGTTAAATAAAAAATCATGATGTCTCAATATTTCGTTCCGTTCATTACATTTTTGTCGGAGATACAATCTCCCAAAAAGGACATTTAAACTTATATACAATGTTTTTTTTTTCCCAGAACTCTTCTTGAGTGAGAAGCGTTATGGGGTACGATTAAGTTCGTTATGTTAAATTTAGTATAATAAATAATTAGTTAATTACACTTGAAGACTATCTTGGAAATAATCGAAAGGACTTCAGTTAAAAAAAAAAAAAGAAGAAATATGGCGCCTTCCTTTATGAATTTCATCTTAAGCTCAAGAAACTGATTAGACAAGTGAAAAGGATCAGGATAAAAATACGTACACAAAATATATTTATATTATTCAGTGAAACATGTGTGAAGAAATTTAATGAATATAACGACTTTTCTAGCCTCCAATAGAAGGGCCTTCATATGAAATCAATCCACAAGACAAATAATCAATTTGAATAACAAAAATGTTGTCACATTCGCATGGAGTCGATACCAGTAGAGATACAGTCTTTACCGCATTACAATACTAAATATAAGCCATGAAAATGCCATGAGCTACGAGAAGGAACATCAAATCAAATGTATTATATATGTTTAAGTACATTAAAAGTCGTAAGCAATATTTAATATGATTACATTTAGCAGGAATTAAACCTACCTTGACTTGAGATGGAAAAATATAACTAAAAAATTAAGGAATGTTCTTTCGCTTTTATTCAAACCCCGCGTGTACTCAACTCCCTCCGAATATGTTCGATTATGTGAGGCTTTGGATAGACAAATCTTGTAACATTGCATTGCCTTCACCAGTGAGAAATTTATTTGTTGCACGCCATCCATCTTGTTGGACTACTTCAGATCCTGCTATAACTGCTTATACAATTTCAGCGTTATACACTAAGACATTGGTTCAAATACTTTTTTTTTCTCTGGTACGCATTTTCGGAATGGAAATCTGCCCATGCCAATTTTATGTGATAAAAAGTACATTTAAAAATAAAAACAATCTGAAACAGGGTTAAAGGGGGATAACCGCGGATTTGAAGTCAGAATTTTATCATTGATAACTCTCACCTCCAATTTGGAGACCATAGTTACTATATCATTAATACTTGATATAAGACAAAAATGGCACAATAATAAAATCGGTCAATAATTATTTATAACTATTTATACTGGGACTCATGCATGCAATTACAATCCGTAATAATGTTGTAAATTTTGAAATCCTATTTATTTTTGGTATATAATTTATTAAAACTGTTTCTAAATCTTTGTGTTTCAACCATTCCGCCTCACCTGCTATCCTCTCCCGTCGCACCTATGAAAAACGCCACGCAGTTTGGGAACCACTACCCTGCAAGATGTCCTTTTATGCAGTGCTTTCATCTTCTTCTATGATTTTTGTTTCAATCTGTTGAAGATCCTGAATCATCACCATAAAGTCTCTGGCCAGTCTCTTTGCCTGAAGTGCTGTTAAAACCAGAACTGTTAGCACAATAAAATATGGATCAGATTAAATTTAAATTGTTCTCATCTATCAAAGATCCAAATAATCATAAAATTTAATTTCGAAGCGTGAGCCATGTGTGTTTACGAATTCGAAGTGACGTAATTTATATGAGAAGGGGAAAGAAGGAGAACGAGCAAAAGTAGGGTAGGAGAGGCAGAAGTAGAGAAGGAGGGTTTATAAACAGTCGATAAGCATGAAAAAACACGACTAAATTGCAAACGTTGTTAAAAGGGATATTAAAAGAAAAATGATGAAAAAGTTGAAGAAAGTGACAGCTCATAAAATCTGACAAAGAAAGAAACTAAAATCAATGCAAATGAGAAAGTGTTATAAAATGGAGAATTAATAAATAACAAGAAAAAGACAAACTATCGTTAAATCAATAGGTTAGAAATAGTGAGCATAGAAAAAGAGAAGAAAATGAAAAAAAAAAAACTAATGATTTACTGCTATAAAAGTAGAGAAAGAAGATATCATTAATGGCGAAGGCTTTGGGACGACCAATCGCTTATTACATCTCGATGAGTGTGAGGAATTAAGCCAATGGATCAAAACCAGTGTCAACCTTCTATTATAAGAAATAATGAAGAGATTGGCAGAAAATTAAAAAGAAAATAGAAATAGAACTGAAAAAAGAAGAAAAAGAAAGGAAGACTCTAGTGCAATAAACATTGTAAAACTGGTGTCCCTAGCAGTAATGGCGGACAACGTGATATGTCGCCATGACAGGAGTTGGTGGGAAGTCAGATCTGTTGATAGCATTGTCAGTTCGGTCTGATAAAAGCGTCGCAAGGAAAGCAGGTAATCGAATATCGAAGCAATTTCTGCGAGCTGTGGCCGGGGCTACGCTTCCAGTTTTAGTGATCATGAGCTGACTATCTTGTGGGGACCAGCTCGCGTCCGAGTGCGCAGTTTAATCAACGCGTCCGTTTGAGCGAAGCTGACCTCAACTGAGAGTCTATTGTATCGGGGAAAAATGCCGACAGCGACGAGATGGATTCAGGCGGGGGAAAAAGAGCTGGTTGAGTGGGATACTTCTTCACTAGTATTTATATGTATATTTCGGCTAGAGAAAGAAACGGGACGGGACACCTAATTTTAAAAAGTGAGGCGTAAGTATAAACGATAAGTCTATTTAGAAATTCCCTTTGGCTATGTGAATATCACATACGATAAACACGCAAATATAGACTGATATCCCATTGGTGTCCGTCTTACTGTTTACCACCAGAACGGATCAAAATATATATAGACATGCAATAAATGTAAATGTAATTGGGAGTGGAAAGGAAAAGTGTCTTCTGTTTTAACTCGAGCCAAATAATTCGGTATGCGTTTGATTAAAAAATATCGAGATAAATTACTATTTCCTACGCCGACAAATATTTAGTACCTAGTGTAAAAGTTTGCAAAGTTTGAATCAGTAATATAAAAGATGCTTTATATAAGTACATTGATCAATAATTATTTTCCTGGTGGAAAAAAGCATTAATTTATAGAAAAATATTTCTGCAAAGTAAAAACTATTCTTTTCAATTAGCTCAATCCAAATCATTTTAATTAATCGCATCGAAAAGACCGTTTTAAATAAAGAAAAAATTGGGATAAAATTCAGCTAATAACAATGTTAACCGATATATTGATCCAGTCTCATAAGATGTATTTTTAGATTATATTAATATTAGAAAATAAGATTGTACAACAAAGGGTCTATCTAACATGGATCCTGTTTTCTTGCTAACGAATTCAATAAGGAAATGCAATTGCATTGCCTTGTTCGGTAAGATGAAAAGTTTACAACATTGGGCCATCTACACTCAGCATTCGGTATATTTATTTCTACGTTTTTAATAACTAAACTGATAGACTCTTCTTTAAGTTTCAGCTGTAATCTACAATATATATTGGGAAACAATGGTTTTAGTGAAATGTTATAACTTACCGATAGAATTTTCATATACAAGGTGTGACCGAAATACCACCCAGAAATACTTTCAACAAAATGGCCTATACATTAATATCAATATTATGTTCATCTAGCTATTATTTTATCCTTATGAGGGGGGTATATTTGGGAAGTTTTAATTCAACACTTTTTGTGAAAATCATTTTAGGTGCAGAACGAGAATGCTGCAGTAATATTCAGAGCGATTTTTGAAACACGTATACAGATTTTTGTGGCCTCAACACATGTGTTATCGTTGCCTGTTGATCCGGATTATGTTTAAGCCGAGCTATGTAAATATTTGAACCGTCTGAGGATAACTTTGCGCGTGAAACTGGTAGTTACAGTAACGATTTGTTTCCCTGTGGTTTTCGATTTTGATATCGATCTTATATAGCTTGGAATTTTCAGTCGCAGTTGTTTGCATTTTTGCTCGGTAAAATTATCTGGGTTTAGATAAATATTCTTGTGCTTCAGTTGTCCTATTAATATTTTTTTTTCTTTTTTGGTGGGGCTGTAGGCTACTCAAATCGAAATTGTTTTATATTCAGTAGGTTTTCATTTTGCTTATTCTCACACGCACACACACACACACATATATATATATATATATATATATATATATATGTTTGAGTCAAACCGTCTTATGATTTTCAGGCGCTTCTCTAAAGATGCCACGCGCTTTAATCGCCTCTCCCAAGTCGTTAACATTATGAAGACACTTTCCTGACAAATTGATTATGGTGAGATTCGAACCTGAGTCACATGGTTGGAAACCTTATGTTCTAACCACTCAGCCATGTACCATTTAATACCTCTACGTCTACGACCATATCACGTTGAAACATCTGTTCCCGTACCATCACCGAATATAGGCAACATCAGGCCTTCTTAGTACACACATGGGTGACCGGTTGGCGCTGAATGCATGTATGTGCCGGTCCTGTTATGGGTAATAATTCGGAATTGCAAATCGGAGTTCGTTATATTCACTTACGCCTAAATGCTGTTGGGAAATATATGAATCCACCGCCTATATCCCTAGCTATGACTTAATAAGTATGACTTCTATCAGTAAATCCTTATTATATCCAAAAAATCCTTACTAGCTCAAATTATTTTCTGGCGTTAAATAACCATTAAAATTTTAATAAACTGTAAAAAAGATATTAATCAATGATAATAAAGATCAGAAAATATGTCTTCTCAAATACATATGTATATTTGGAGTTTTAGTCGAAACAGACGTTTTAATATCTATCTATCTATCTATCTATCTATCTATCTATCTATCTTTTTTACTGTTTTCAATAGCATTTACACTTCTTTTATTATCGTAGTATATGTGAAATCCTGTTTGAATTTCAGGAATATGTGATTTTCATTATTTACAATGAGATATTATGGTAGAATCTTGTAAATGAAACATCAATCGTTAACTTGAATGTTATAACATTTCCCTTAAACCATTGTTTCCCAAAATGTATTGTAAATTACAGCCGAAACTTAAAGAAGAGTCTTTCAGATTAGTTATTAAAAACGCTGAAATATATATCCCTTCATAGAATTTCAAACTGGGAAAATTAATAAATAAAACCCCAAAAAACTTTGTAGTCGATTGTTCTAGTTTCATTGCACACATCTACGGACATATTATCTAGCAGTAATAAGTGACAAATAGAAGAAATATCCCTATCGATGGGCGGCTAACGAGAAGAATCTTCCAAAGTAGTATAAATAAGGGGTATTATACACTGATCGATGTATACCGGAAAAAGCTCGGAGGATATTAAGACGGAAATGCTCAATTAACAGCAATGATTATGAAGAAAATGGTCTGCATGTTAATAATGTAAATAACTAAAATCCTTGAAAATGTCTGAGCGATTAGCCAAAAGGTCACCTAACACACCAATATTTGGAAAATCATTAGGCCCGTTTAACCGAGAATAGAAACACTTAATAAAAAATAAAGTAATTTTTTCAGTCTTATATAAAAGAGATATTGCTGCGCAAATACATCGACTTATCTATCTACCAGGAAGGGCTGAAAACGTTATAGGCTGACAATGAACGAGTGATCACGCATTAATTCCTATTAATAACTACATTGTTCTATTCCAGGTAAACTGACATCTGACTGTTCAGAGAAAATTTTAATAGTAACTTTCAGGTCATCCCATAAATATTGTCCTAATTTTGAATGAATAAAACAAGTGGCCAAATGTTACATTTAATTATAGATTCAATCAACAATGTATTTCCCCTGATTATCTATGAATTCCTTCTATCTATTAAAAAGCTTACTAATTCCATTACTGTAAAATTCTTTTGGCTTTGATTCGAAGAACTCACAAATGTCAGTTTTAACCTCTTCCTGTGTTAAAAAAGCTGTTTCTTCCAAATGATTCTGTAAGCTATGAAACAAATGGTAGTCTGAAGGAGCAAGATCGGGAAAATAAGATGGATGAGGAATTTTCTCCCAACCAAGTTCTTCGATCTTTTGTGACGTGATTCTTGCTGTGTGGGGGCGCGCATTGTTCTGATGAAACATCACGTCTTTCTGATTCACTAAAGCAGGTCTTTTTCCCCCAAAGCTTGGTTCAAACGCTCTAATTGCTGACAGTATATTTGAGCATTAATTGTTGCATTAGGTGGTAAGTATTCAAAGTGGATTATTCCTTAGCGATCCCACCAGATTGAAAGAAGAATCTTTTGCCCAAGAAGTCCCCTTCTCGGCTGTGGCTGGGGTCCTTCCCTTTTACCAAGCCACTGTCTACGACTCTTAACATTTCGATAAAAGATCATTTTTCGTCGCCAGTCAGAAGTCTATCCAAAAAAGGTGAAACAAGTTGGTGAGAATGGAGAGAAGAGAAGATGTCAACTCGGGATTTGAGGTCGTTTTCATACAATTCATGAGGCACCAAATTTCCAAGTTTAGGAACTTTTCCAAGTTGTTGAAGATAACGATGAATAATTGTATGGTTTAAACTGAGAACCACTGCCAATTCATCAACTGATAAAGCAGGGTTTTCTTCAAGGGCTGCTTCAAGAAGATTTTCATCAAACTCAAGTGGACGTCCGGTTCGATCTTCATCGTCGAGGGTGAAATCTCCACCTCTGAACTTTGCAAATCATCTTCTGCAAGTTCTTTCATTCACACAATCTTCTCCATAAACTGAGTGAATGTTTCTAGCCGCTTCGGTTGCTGAGTTTCCTTTCTTGAACTCATGAAGCATTATGTGCCTCAAATGATTCTTGGGTACTTCCATGTTAGCAGGGTTTTAATGAAACAAAATTTAATTTTATTGTTCTCTGAAATAAAATTTGATCAGTTTAAATGCATCTAAACATAAAAATAATGTTCAGCTCCATTAGACATTATAAAATACTCTTTAAATTTCGTTCATTTTAAGAAAAAGTTAAAATTCGGACAGAACTTACGGGATGACCTGATAGTAGCAACTTCTCATTGAAATGGACTTAGCTTGGTATCGTAATTCATCCCCAAGGACATTCATGATGACATCGTTGCTACATTAAGTTATGACACTCCAGCCTTATCAACAATGCAAATGTGGCAGCTTAATTTGGGATGGAAAGGAATATTGAAGATGGTCCAACGTTGGAGCTTCTGGCTCGAATACTAAGCAGTACAGCATGACGTTTCCAGATATCTGGCAGAGGGAATTCGTCATTTTGTCTCACAGACGGTCCGTAATTGACCCTACTATACTGTGCCGTCGATGCAATCAAATACAAACAATGCGCATGCGCAAATTAAAATCATAAACGGCAACTATTTAACTATCACTCCCTGTACCTTTTACATTCTACGAGTTCCAACACCGAGGAAAGAATTGACTAACATATCCCGTGAGATCTTGGGGGTGGGAAGTCATACGGTACAAGATCATGTGAATAGGGAGGTTGTCCAAGTACGGCGATGTACTTCTCGGCCAGAAACCGCCGGATGCACAGTGTATTGTGAGAAGTGGCAAGGTCGAGTTAAAGCAGCCACGATTTGTTCTGCTACAACACACGCATATGATAAAAAAAAGAATATGAAGGCGACGATTAGTTATATACTCCCAAGATATAATTTTAGATGATAAAACAATCCGGTATTCCTAGAGCAGATTCCAATATAACGACTGCCACATACTGATCTTACCTGAACATATATCTCTCGTTACTTTTCCTGTCATTTGATAAAATTATATGAAATTAATTTAAATTTACATATATAAGAGTTATATATCTTCGTTTTTATTGAAATTCACGCTGATATTAATATAATTCAAAATTCTCGAATGAAAATTGCACATCTAATTTTCTAACGTAATTTTCCGTAGGCAGATAATTGAGTCTAAAATAAGTAAATTTGCTAAACTTTCTTATGTATGACATATTCTATCCAACACTTGGATAATTAAGAAATACACGCCAATTTTGTGTTTGTTATAATCTAAAAAAAAATGTTACAGATTTTGTTACGCCTTTTTATTATTTTTACGTTAGTATGGGCACGAATCTCTTTTCTGGATATATAATCTCTCTAATAAGAAAACGGAGATTAATTTTGATGATATAACTTAAAATATTTAGAGTGCGGTGGATAAATTATCGTTTAAATTATACAAAAGTGAAAATAACAATGACATCTGATTATAACATATACATTTACCAAAATTACGCAAAAGTTATCTTGAAATACTGAAGAGTAAATTTTTTCTAAAAATTCGCCATTGGCTTCAACCAAGGATTCCAGAAGACGCCGGGGTTTCCTGTAACTCTTCTGACTTTATTCTTGTTTAAGTTGGTGAATGCTGCCATAATCCTTGCGTTCAGTTCACCTTTAGTTTTTCAAGGAAATTTTGTTGGTCTCCCGCGCACATGACCCCCATGCATAATAATCAAGTGGATTGCTGTCTGGGGAGTTAGGTGGCCAGATTGAACGGGTGATGTAGTCACAGTAATTGTCTGATAATCATGATTAGGATCTCTTGTGAGTGTGGCATGATCCTATGGCCAGATATTGGGTCTACCAGTAGCCACTCTCTTAACCCAGGGCAACATCACCTCCTTTAAGCAATTGATGTAGTCAGCCGTGATGCGTTTCGAGGCCCTCACCAACAAATTCGAGAGTTCTTTTCTATTCAGAATGAGCTGAGTGAGTTTTCCGAGCCGTCATATCTTCATAATCACCATTAGACTCATGCAACTCTTTCGAATCCTCTGTACAGTCCTCAGATTGACACCCAAACACACTGAAACGTTTGTATGGGGGCTTCCGGCGCGAATGCTAAGCAGTACATCATGACGTTTCCAAATATCTGGCAGAGTGAATTTCGTCTCACAGACGGTCCCTAATTGACCCTACTATACTGTACTGTCGATAAAATCAAATACAAACAATGCGCATGCGCTAGATTAAAATCATAAACGGCGACCATTTAACCATTGCACCCTGTACCTTTTAAAAGAATTTTGCAAGATATTAATCTGTGTGTCCTTGCAATAATAAGTGATTTGTATTTTCAACTATTCCTCACAGACCAAATGCTATTTTTATCATAAATGTTTGAACGAGAGATATCTGAGTTTCAACAGATCTCACCTAGACTTTTGTAATCGGCAGTGCCTTGTACACAGGGTAGAATTACCCTCATTCCTTCATATTGCAGTACTGAGAATTTACACCCAGACAGCTTCTTTCTGAGTACAGATGCCCGAGCGGGTGCTTCCAGAATCACTGCAAACTAACACGCTTCAAGTCGAGATTCAACGTTTCTGTCATTTATATACTCGTAACATGCAACATTTCCCTTTCCACCAATTTATTTACAACGCTCACCTTCATGATCAGAAGATCTGCAATTTAAGGCAAGCTCTGGGGGAAAAACACGAGCTGAATCAACACATCATCTGGCAGTCCACCAAACTCAAAACGTCCAAGAAAGTTTTCGACACCTGCTTTCTTTGTGCAGTTGACACCTAGAACCTGTATAGAAGTCGCAACAAACTATTTGACAACTTACACAGGCATAAGTATCAGAAAACTTGAGGTCCTGAACCGCGCAGAAACCACTAACATTTAAGTCATCATCTTGATAATCCAGCTCAGATGGACGCAGCATGTCATCCAGATGAACAATAAAAAAAACAAACCTCACAGCAACTTCTCTATGAGCTTTCTGTGGAAAAGAGAAAACCTGGTAATCTGTTGTAATGTTCCAAAGACTGTCTCAAGTCTAACGTCACCAACACTGGAAAAGCCCTGAGCAGCTTGTAGTGTGCACACAGGATCGAACTGGAGACATTTGAGTACAATAGACGTGACATGATGATCAATGAGGCCCATGCAAATTAGAAGGCAGCTGTAGAAACACATAAACATTCAGGTTTGTTTCCTTGTCTGCATTCCGGACGTCTTTGTCTTTCTCGCTTTGGGCATTACAGTCAGCTTCGAGTTCACCCCTGCAAATAAATGTCATTGTCGAACACGACAGATCAGCACGACTTACAATAATCACCTTGAGTAAACCTCTACCTTGAATGACTCCTAAGACTCATTGGGTGAACGTTCCTCTATAAAAAGCCAAAATGATTGTAATTTCAGTCTAGGAATGCTTTTTGTTATGGGGTCCACACCTTTTTCATACAAGTGGACTCGACCAGTGGGTACTTGTACTGCTGCCGGTGAATACCCGGGAGTGACAGTGATAGAGTGATACAGTGAGGAAGTGAGAATGTGAGGTAACCGCTTGGTAGGAGACACAGTTGCGAGCACGTAGACTGAGAAGGAAGTCTTACTTCGATACTGAATTTCCAGACTGTATATATATTATTATTGCTACTAACCGCATTTCTGGATATATTAACCGTATTACCAATTGTATTATTACGTCAATACATTTGTTTGCTATATTTATTCCTGCGTTTGTCATTCATTTGAGACCGGATTTCATCCCGGAATCCACAACAGTTTTAAAGTTATAATTAAAGTTTATTATATAATATCCATAAAACATCAGATACGATTAAAAGTGAGATACAGACTTTCGAAGGTCCGTTGGAATAAAATAAGTCCTAAGCTACGACAAAGAATACCGAAGCGCTATGCAATATCTAACCTGGAAATTGTATATTGAGCTTTTTCAAGCTGATTGATAAAAGATTAGAACCAACAGAGATGCGGCTCTTCAAACAGACATATATCATAGAATAGCAATTAGAACTACATTAGCTTAATGATCATTTTCCCCTTGTAAATTGAAGTAAAATTTAGAAGGGTTTTTCAAACCAATCAATGGACGATAAATTATTTTATTATATTTATCATCCATTGACTGGTTTGAAAAATCCTTGTAAATTTTATTTCAATTTACAAGTTGAAAAAGATCCTTAACCTAATGTAATTTTAATCCATAATGTATAAAATATGTTGCTCTGCATAATTAAACCATTGAGCTCTACGTGTGAATCAGTTTTAAAATTGTATTAATAGGATTCACTTGCATTATATACGAACGGAATATTACCTATATATATATATATATATATATATATTTATTAAAGACATTTTTATTTATGTTTAACGTTGTTATTTTATAGATACAAGTATTTAAGCAAATGCTCTGTTTAAGATAAACAGTATTAAATAACATTTACCGGCCTGAATGTCCGGAGAAATTTTCATAGAAAATATTCGTTCATAGACAGGATTCGAAACCTGCATCCTATACCGAACTGTCATATACGCTGACATGCCTTACCACTCGGCCACCATGAACCTTATGGTAGACAAGGTCGAATTTACTGTTATAAACTACAATCTTCCATGAATCTCGTACATTCATAACTGCTCTGGCGTATCGAATGTAAACAAATGACGTCATATGTTAAGAAATGGACAAAGGTCCGACAATTTATTTATTAAAGACATTTTGTTTACATTTAACGTTGTTATTTTATAGATACACCTGTATTTAAGCAAAGATCTGTTTAAGATAAACAGTAAATAAATAACATTTACCGGCCTGAATGTGGTATGAGTGGTAATTTTCATAGAAAATATTCGTTCCGTATAGATGCAGGTTCGAACCTGCATCCTATGAACGAATATTTTCTATGAAAACCATGGACATTAGGCCGGTAAATGTTATTTTACTGTTTATCTTAAACAGAGCATTTGCTTAAATACTTGTATCTATAAAATAACAACGTTAAACATAAATAAAAATGTCTTTAATAAATAAATTGTCGGACCTTGTCCATTTCTTAACATATATATATATATATAACAAACCCAAGCGTCTTTCCGATTAACAATACCGAACACTTTACAGCAACCACACAGCCAGGATTGTCTCACCTGGTATTCCCAAGTGGTCACCCAGCTAGGTACTGACCAGGATAACGTTGTTTAACTTCGGGGATTGTAGTGGAATAGCCATATTAATTTGTGATGGACCGTGTTCATTTAACTTTTGAAAGGATTAAGTTTTTGTGTGAACATTCGTTTGGATCGCTCGAGCTATTTTTTCAGGGATTGAGTTAATCTCGGACTTCATCGCAGACAAGGTTTCGATTCCCACTTGCATTGGTGCGAAAAAAACTTGTAAAGACCTAACGAAATAGAATATGAAACATAACTATGTCGGATAAATAAAACCAATGAAAAAAAAAACGCTCGCCCCTTCTTGATACCGGTTTATCATATATATATATATATATATATATATATATATATATATATATATATATTATTCAGTTCTTGCCTTCTGTGTGGCGGTAAGGAACACTTGGGACACCTTCGCCGTTTCACTTCTCTCACAGTAAACAAACGGAATAAATTTTACCTTTGTTAGCAAATTGGATTCACTTCTTTTCCTGATTCCATCTTCCTAAGCGTTTCCTTCCCGTGATTCTGACTGAGAGTAAATTAGACTCTTCCGAGTCGAGTGCACAATTTTTTATTAATTTATTTATACAAATATTTTTTATTTCCTTTATCAATATTTATAAATAGCGATTGATTAATTTGAAACTTACATATACTAGCGACGCAGCTGAAAAACCAGTTTTCATTCGATCATTGAAGTTAAACACCGTAGAAACTGGTCAGTACTTAGATATGAATACCAGGAGATATAAACTTGAATCGCGTGTGGTGTAATGGGAAACGGCTCAGATTTGAAATCAGAGAGCCGTGTTCCGATGGGAAAGAATAGACCTGATGTTCAGCTTCAGCATGAAAAAATGACCCTGAAACATGTGACCATTTCCCAACAACATTTGGGTCGAAAATAAAAAAAAAACTCAGGTCTTATATTGTTATTATAGTAGTTTTTAAAGTATTAATACTTTAGCGACAGTTCATTTGTTTATTAGTAGTACAATGATATATACAATATACCAAACTGCTCTAATCCCATAGAAAAAACCTCTAAAGTATATAGGAATAACATAAGATCAAAGCAAATGGTAGCGGTGATCATATTAATATTGAACTGATCCTGATTCCTTTCGAAGAATAGAAGAAAAATACATATAGCTTTAAAGCCATGGCAAACGCTTTATTGTTTGTGTTAGATAAATTTTCCCGCCAGAATCGATCTTTTCACCTTTATAAGTCAACTATTAATCCATGCATTGGTTATTGCTGTCACTTCTGATATGATGTTTCAATCATGCATTTAGAAATTCCTGATACAATCCAGACATCAAACTGCAATATGATAGGTCTTGATCAAACATATGTAGTTAAGTAAACTTCCCAATGTCTTAATGTAAATTCCTTGTGCATTTTCTATAAATATTTTCATGGTAATTGTTTTGATTAGCCTCTCTCTTGGATACCTCAAAATTACGAATTTAAGCTCAATACCAGATAAGCAACAAGGTCTCATAATTCCTAAACTGAAATTGCGATGTTTAAGCATGTTCTATGCTGATAGTTTCTTCCCTCGCACTTCTCACTTGTGGAGATCTTCCAAAACAATGTCAGTCTTTATCGTCTCTCTGCTTAATTCCAGCTCTTTTATTGGCCTCTCTTCCTAATAATGATTTCCCATATTCTATCACAGTAATATATGGTACCTTAGTGACTTTATCACTTTGCAAGGGGTAAAATGATTCAAATAAAACAATCTCTAGAGAGATTGAGACAATAAAACTATAAAAAAATATCATGGAAAATAAATAAAATAGATTCACCTTGCAACGATACGTCAAAGCAATATAAACTATGCCTAGGGAAGAAAAATAATAATTACCTTTAGATGAAAATATAAACAATGAAGCAAAAGATAATTTTAAAATTCAGACACCAGAAAACTCATACTGCTCTACATTCTACCACATCACGACTCAATAGTCTAAACAACTAGTTAAATATAATTCAAATGTATGATCCTATACTTCAACAACCAAAATTTAGAATTATAGAAAAATTAAATAAGTGCACAAATTAATAATATATGTATCCCAAAAAAGCGATAATAAAATGAGATCGAAAATTTATAAAAAAAAATTAAAAATAAAATAATTGAAATATTGAAAATAAATAGAATATGATTAAAAATACATAAAATCTCTTCCCCTTACTTTCTAACATAACACATAAAGGCCACGCAAAGATGGCGTTGTTAGTCACCATGTCGTATTGATTTCTCGATGTACATTGTTCACACACCGACACACACAAATATAAGTATATATGATTTGTGTACTCCTTTTCGATGTTTTCCAACACTAGAATTAGTTTCCATTTATACATACAATATTTTACGAACACCCAGTCAGAAACACATACACACATTTTTCTATAAATCTCTCTATATATTTTTAGGTGGAGACTTGTGAGTTTATGTGCGTTTGTGTGTGTGCACGCACGCGCAGTAAGAATGTCTGAAAACAATTAGTAACCCGCATGTTTATTACCCTCTAAAGAAATGATTATAAATATGTTACAAGTCCTAAATGCTATCCTCGAATTCCATGTACTTCTAAGCTCGGTGTACGAGAGCACGAATACGATCATGAAAATAACAGGTGCTTAATGGATAATGCCTCGGAATTGGTAATCCGACAACCGAGTTCGCAGGTGGTTCGTTATATCCTATTCCGCGCAAATGCCATTGGGAAATCCATCCCTTCTCTACTCCAGCTATGGGCTAATTAGTAGGAATTTTATGATTAAATTATTATCATGGCCAAAAAATTCATCTTATTTAAAAATATTTTCTGGATTTAAAAAACCTGCAAAAGGATGATAAGCCATGAGAAAAAAAAATCAATCAAAAAAATAAAAATCAATATCAGGGAAATTAACAATTTCAATTAACAGGAGCTACATTTGCACATCTGCTAGTAAGAGCGTTATTTCTGTGTAACCGCTTTCTTGTTGAGAGGATGGTTGAGTGGTCAAGTTGTCTAACCCTATCGATTTGGCACAATGGCCGTGCGCATCCTTCGGCAGGCTGACGCATATCCGCAAATGTCGTGATCCCTTTCGAAAAATAGATTTACTCAGCCTCTCCTAACTTCCACTGTATCTGAATGCGTTAACTGGCTGGTGGCATAAATTCGAACACAGTTTCCATCATTTTTTTTTTTTACTGGTGGCTCGACATAGAATAGTTGTGTGGTTGTTGACGGTGGTTACATCCAGGTCATGCAATTAATGATTTCCTCCGAGGTAACATGATTTATGTAGGTTTCGTCATCTTGAAAATTTGGCTCCAGAAGGTCTTCATCGGTTCCTGTATATAGTTTCCAAAGCTGATAAGAAATGCCCATGCCCTGGAGTTTCTGTTCTATAGCCAGTTGCTATGGAAATAACAGCTAGTTCTTTGCTCTTGACAAGAGAAAATCGTATTAAACCTTACATTCTCTGTTTGTTGTTTATTTTATGGTGGACATCAGGTTTTTTGTGACTTTACATATATCCATTCGCTTAATATTAAGGCTTTTCTGGCTTTCAGAAAAGGTTTGGCTTCCCGAATATTGCTTTATTATCAGCTTACATATTCTTTTAATATAACGGTAGATTTAAGTATGGCTCGCAATGATTAAAAGTGGCTTTTAAGCGAATCAAACCTAGTGGTCTTTAAGAAGACTAATTCTTTGGATTGCATAGACAGCCCGAGAGAATCAAAAACAAAGAACTTTACCAAATAACAGGACCTACAACAGTGTAAGACTTCCAACAACAGCAAGGACTAAAATGAAAAGCAAATGTAACTAGAAGGGAAAATAATGACAAGATGTTGACTTTCCACATAAATCTAAACAAAGATAATAATGAGTGGATTTGTGAAACCTATTTTCCCGAGTTTTCTTTAGAAAAAGTTTTTCTAAATTTCAAACAACATGTCAACTAAGTGTTCGTTCAATGGACGCCAAATGTTTCCTTACAAGGAAATGGAGAGTTCCAACTGTACCATTGCCATCTGTACTTATTCTTCGGATATATTTCTATCTTTATCTACGAGCGTGCGCGCGCGTACACACACACACACACACACAGACACACACACACACACGCGTGTGTGTGTGAACACTCGTTCACCATTTGAAATGGATTTCGTCAATTACTCAGAAATGGAATACGTGTGAGCAAAAAGGGACAATTATTTCCACTCCTGGAGGTTAGCATCAGCCAAAAGTGTTTCTACCGAATGTTTTAAGGATGCTAGTTTTGTTTTTGATGTGTTGAAATATAAAAGCCATTTCTTGACCCCGTTTATCAACTGAGTGGAAGTGGTTTTTACCAGTTTTACTTTGTTGGGCCCATTAAGATCCGAATATATTGTACCTGAATTCTTTATTTAATCTACGGCGTAGATTCTTTGCTTCCATTGCTCATGTCTAGGGACATCTTGTCTAGTTCTTTATTCATTGCTACTCAGTGATTCCATTGAGTACATGTGCACACGGCCCGGCCCAGAGGCTGACCTCATAAATATAGTGACCAGTTTCACAAACAATTTAATCTACAAGGGTTTCAATTAATAAAGATAAGGGCAAAAGCAAAATAATAAAAGTATTGATAACTTCTAATTCCAGACATTCAGACCGAAAAAAACGAATATTCTTACCAGTATTAATATTCTGAATAGTTGAGGATTCTATTACTGTTTTGTATTGCTTTTTATGATAAAGTTATTTGTCCATCCGGATTCCTTTATTAAAATAAGCAGCTCACAATGCAAACGATATAATTAGATTCTAACGAGTGTTGAACTCATATCCGATAAGCTGTGTGCTTTTATTAAACGAATGACGCCATAAAGTTTTCAGCTCCGAAAATCTTCATCTGTTATAATACATTTTCACATCTTCTAATCCTTATCTTGCTTCTTTTCTCTGATTCTTTTTTTTTCTGATATTCAACCAACATCGATGCGGCAATCTTTTCTATTTCCTGTTCTGCCAATAATTCACACAAGACCGTATTCTTTGCTTTTCCCTAACCCTCTTGACTTCAATATTATCTGTGATCGTTAAATCTTTCCTCTTTATGCGTTATGCATGCTATCAATTGACGAAGAATAGTCAAACTCTCCGCTCAAAAATGATAAAATTATCTCATCAGGCTTAGTTATTATATTTAACCTTTCAGTATTGTGTTGATTAAATTTCCGATATTTTAGATTTAAATTGCTTTCAGAGCGTTTATACTGAAGCGATTGGATGGCAATATCTAAACGTAATTGAAGGTGACGTCACCGCACCGTGACATGATGCAAATGCCTCACCTATATTAGTCGTGCACTCACAGCTGGTGAGTCAGTATGAGCACTGGCGAGGGTGCACATTGTCAAAGTTACGCAAATTATTGGAGTTCAAATAGGGCACGATAGTGGAAGATAAACTTATGGACTATTCAATTTCTTAATGACACCCATCGATCTAGGAAGGAATATCATTTACTTGAAATCTGATCTGATATAGTCATTACTAAACCACCATTGTCTTTAGTAAAAAACAAACGACATCATCAGAAACCATATCCTATTAAAGAAATATTTCCCTTGGTTTACTTTAGCGCTATTTAGTTTCCTTGTGATATAATGGCAGAAACCCATCCAGGGCTTTTGTGTTAACAGCGTGATATCGGTACAGATCAACTTCCATCTCTTTGTGTAGTTAGGGTTTGTGTTTGTGTACGGCAGTAACCCAATCACTTCAGGGACCCCAGTTATCAACAAGGCAGTTTGGTGGTGGTTAACTAGACATAGGTTGCTTCATATGTTCGTCTTAAACACCGTATTAATAGATTTTTAAAATAATTTAACTACAGTACGCGGCGTATGAGCGACTCAAGTTAGTGGCTTACACGATGAGATCTGTGATATGAATGTAAGACTAGGAATTTGCAAGTGAATATTATGCTGATAGGTAACAACTTGAATTTGAAAGATTTTAAAATTGTAGCGTTCTTGTAAGCGTGCATATGAAAAAATGTTCCACGAAGAATCGGTTTGTGTGTATTGTAATGGAATGTCCCACACCCCCATATCGCCTATGTGGGATAACTATATCAGTGGCTATATATAGTGAACATAGGATATATATGGGGCTTACTTCGGCAATTAGTGGGTGCATTTGTGTTCGTGGATTTTGCATTGATTTTGACAAGCAAAAGTTCACATTGAAAACTAACGGTTAGGTTTTTATTTATTTCGAATTTTTTGCAAACTTTTGAATTTTTGGTATTTCCCCTTCTTTGTACGAATTCTTTTTTTCATTTCTGTATTCTTTTCTGTTTATTTCTTTGTTGTATTTACCCACTCCAGTTTTTGGTTTTATTACTGCTTTCGTTTGATTTGTTGTTTGTTTATTTTAATTTTTTTATTTTTACGTGCTTTTCATTATTTTTTTTTGATTTGGTTTTAATTTATTGTCTTAAATATATATATATATATATGAGGAGAACTTTGATTTGTTCGTGCTAGGTGGAAACCCCCATGGCAGAAGATTTAGAAAATTCCCTGCCGGAAACTGTAGAAACCGAAAATTAAAAAAAAAAAAAAAACAAAAAAAAAAAAAAAGGCATAGACAGAAAACTTGCCTCAAAAGAAAGACGCTGCCTATTAGAGTCAGCTTAAAGAAAAGTATGATAAATATGTCAAAGGGTAAGGAGTTCCTAACAATAGCAGAGGCACTAGATGCTGTGTACGCAAGAATAATTTCCCTGCTGACTTCCGACGTGAAGAGTCGGAAATTGATTGGAGTCAGCAGGGAAACGATCGAAGAAACTTTTAAAAAGTTGAACATTGCACCTAAAGTCTTAGCTAGGAGAACCAATGCCATTTGGGACATTCTCCTAGCCACTTAGTAGGAAGCCAAGCAGTTGGCCGCAGGTACCCTGGCCACCGGAAGTGTACGACTCCAGACGTAGTACATGGGCACTCGGTGTACCAAAATCACGGGAGATGGGGTGCCCGTGGACATTTCTACTGACAAAATAGGGTCTTTTTTTGCTAACTATGGCCCCGTAGAAGATGTCACTCCATTTACAAGCAAAACTGGAATAACCACAGGTGATATCATTGTGCAAGTGAATTTAACAAGACAAGCTTTTGGGGAAATCCCAAATGTCATGTCGTGCAGACGAATGCTGGTGGTGGTGGAAGGACGTAAGCAGTACTGAAGTAATTACGGACTGTCTGAGCTCAGGTAAGGTTTCCCAACCTCCACCCCATCCAAAAACAACGACGGCAGCGACGACCAAAGCAATGATCGCAGCAACGATCGCAACAGCGGCTACCACAGCAAGAAAAACTGTAGCATCAGCAGCAGAGACAGCAGTAGTGACACCAGCAGCATCGGAAAAGGCGTCTGATGGGAAGGGGACAGTGGTGAAGGCGAGGGAAAGACACAGCACTCGAAGTAGGATGGACAAATACGTGGAACACACCAGGTCCAATTCTGTCCCTGCATCCCCCAGGGAATCGGTCTCAGTTCCAACAGTAAGGAGCCTCTCAACCTCCCCTGTCCGTGCTTCATTCTCTCTTCACTTCTTCCCTTGCTTCAGATTCCACACCAACTCATGAGTCCATTTCTTCACCAACCCACCGGGAAAAGCAGAAAAAGGGAAAATACTTCTCTGGCCCAGAAACTATTTGCAATGTGGAAAAAAAAAGAATTAGATAAGAGGCTATCGAAACAAAGGAGGGCCTTCTTGGGGATCCTCATTAAAATGACCACAGTGGACGGCAAGTCCATAGAGGATCCCCGCAATTTGCCCGATGCCCCTGCGGTCATCATATGTATGAGGGACACGGGGTCTTACCTGAGGGTATGGATCCATATTTACGAAGCTAGAGATGCTTTCCCGAATATAAAGATATTCGAGATAGACACTCCTTACTTAAAAAACTTAAGACATTTCTTTGCTGGGAGGGTCCCCGTCATGCTCCATCCCTCCTCATATAGGGCGGTTAAATTAACCTACCCCATGGACGTCGGCGGCATTGTCCTGGAAGGACGAATGACGTCAGAAATAGGTGTGGGGAGCCTAGGACAATCCGTCAGGGTTCTGATTGATGCAAATTTCCGGCCCGTATGTGAGAAGGTCATTTTCTTTTCTAATTTTTCTTTTTTTCATGCCTAATCGATGTCTATCAAGATAACCAGTTTGAATGAGAATGGCTTGAGGAATCAATGTAAGGCTGCTCGTGATCTATTGTCGTTCGGCGTGGAAGTCGCCGCGATTCAAGAGACCCACTTTGTTTGCAACGTCGATGTTTGTGTGCTGTCTGACAACTTTGTCGTCTAATCAGGATATGGGAACCGGCAGGCCAGAGGAGTCTCTTTGCTGGTGAAGCGTAAACTTGATGCGAAGGTGGACCTTGTGCATACCGATGCCGAGGGGCGGTTGATCGTGGCTGATATTGCCGTGAAAATTGGTTCGTTTCGAGTCGTTGCGGTTTATGCGCACAACGACCGGGAGGAGTGGGTCTCCTTTTTTTCGGCAGTTGGGACTGTTCCTGGTGTATTCGACGCGCCTAGTTTTAATGGGGGACTGGAATTCCATTCTGAGCCCCAAGTTACATCCGAGGCGGGGTGCCAGAGGGAGAAGGGGCGATCGTAGCTTGGTTAATCTGATCTACGTATTTGGTTTCGTTGATAGATACCGGGTCGATCACCCCTGGAGGGAAAGGTGGATGTGGTCGAATGAGCCGTCTTTTGTTCTATTATCTTTACCAAGGGATTGTGCGTATGAGTTTTTGTTGAGGTCGTTGGAGGACTCGAGTTCCAGCCGTGGTTCGAAGCAGGAAGTTTTATTAAGAAAGCAGACTTTCAGTGTGAATGTACACACGCTATATCTGATCGGTAACGATAAAATGATACAATATTGCTTTTTGAGGTCTTGAAATTTACAAACTAGTTTTCACTCGAATTGATATTTTGGGCATTATCGGAGTAAAGATCAACTGCCAGGCTTGCATCATCTTGATTTGTGGAGGTCCTATCATAAATTGTGATATAATCTACATATATGTTTACTATTGATCAGAGAAGCGCTAGATTACACTGCTGTGTGACAATATGAATCTGTGTACTCAAACAAGGACGAGTTGTATGAACAGATTAATCTCAATTGCTAACAAAAGTATGCTGGTGACTTCCTCAGTATTGTCTGGCCCACATACTTATCCGAGCTGGCAATTATCAAGGCTCTAATATACCTAACTGAGAAATTTATTCTCAAACAAGATCATGAAAAGACGGATATCAGGGAGAAGTAAACACCTATCGGGACAACATGGCTCAAAATCCTTCTTTTTATGACTTCTTTAATCATTACCAATTTCTGTAATTTCAGGGATTGAGGTTTTACTATATGATAATGTTGCATAACCTCTTTGTGGTATTGGTCTTATCTCGTCTTCTTTTGGCCGGCTATCGCTAGCCGTTTTAGTTAGCAACGAATAACACCAAACACAGAGAATTTTAAATTATCTAGTTTTATTATTCACGGCATTTTTGAAGAAAAAAATATTTTTTTCCAAAAGTTGAAAATTTTTCTTTATCTATTCAAATATTTTAGACAGAAGAAAATAATCAGCATTTTCAATATATTAAGAGGTTTTGCGTTTTAAAGAATGTAAAACGTATCTGAAATAACAATAAATTATTTATTTAGTTTAAGAAGAAATTACTGTGAAGGATCAAAATTGTCAAATATGGTTCAAGAAAGGCTGAGTCTTTGTCGGTGAACGATATTGATCCGCCCGGTAAACCAGGTTAGATTAATTGCGATCGAATAAAAAAATCGACAAAAAATCCACATTATACGACACGAAAAAAAAAGGCAGCAAAAAAGTAACCATTGACGCGTTGAAAAGTCAATTATATCATTATCGTAAGTACTAAAACACAGTTTGATCATAGGGCCGCTGCGCAATTGATCAAATTACCAGATCAATTATTTACATTGTACGGGCTATTGTCCTCATCTTTATTGTAATGTTCACGGCTTTTCGGCCATTATACGCTCCGGCATTCTTCAGGTAATTGAAATATCAAACGAGACCCTTTTAGTTCACTGGGGTAGATTATTCTTGTCCCACGTGCCATGCCTCTTCCGGATGTGTCCATTATCCTCCTTTTAGCTCAACTCTATAAGCTTTTGTACACTACTAGCGCAGCTAGGCACTGAATTCACAACATGGCATTAGAATCCACACCAGGAAGAGGTGCAGCCACTACTGGACCATGTGAACTCAATAAGATCAGAGTTCACAATGGAGCGAGAAAACAACAACAAACTCGTCTTTCTGGATGTACTAATATCTTGAACAGAGTATGGGATAAAGACATCCATATACCGTAAACCAACAATCATCAGACAATAACCCAACTTCAACTTCCACCACTCATATAATGTAAAGAAATGGAACGTCCGCTGCTTACAACATCGAGTAAAAGTTATAATTGGCGAGTCATAGACATATGATCAAAAATGTTTGGTATAAGGAGTACCCTAAAACGTAACAACTACCCTGGTACATGGCAGCAGCTCCAATGAATAGAAGGGTACGATATGATAACAATGATCAAAAAACAGCTTCGGTCTGCCAACCCTATATGAAAGGATTATCGGAAAAAATCCAAAAGATCTGTTATCCATATGACACAAGGATGACCTTCAAAAGTGGTTCGATACTTCGCAGACACCTCTACTGATTAAGACCTCACATATAGGAGAACATAACCAAGGACTTAAAGAATCAGCATATATGATAGGCTACAAAAATGTCCTAAGACGATCAAGCATAAAAATAAATAAAGTATGGAATCTAAAAATACGGAGTGGTAGAGAAAAGCAATAATAACAACTAAATTTCAATATGAGCTCTGGTAAAAAAAAAAAAGGTTACTAAGATATTAAGTTTATATTCCCAAACATTCAGCACAGATGTTCTCAATGACACATGGCCCAACAGAAAAAAGAGTTGGTTAGCTACAGTGACTTGACCAAAAGTGCTGTGAATTCAACATGTGAAAAAAAAAAACTTGACAAATTGAGTTAAAGGGAGATAACTTACATATACGGAAGAGGCATTGTACGTGGAATTAGAAAAATCTACCCCGGTTCGAAAATTACAGTAACCTGAAGGAGTGTACAACGGCCGAAACGTCCTGAACATTACAATAACGATGAGGGCAACAGTCCGAACATTGTATATAATGTAAATAATAACAATACCTCAAATCCGAAATATAGACTGACTAGCAGCATGGCCCGCCGTTGCCCGTGATTGATTCAAAAATCGTACGACTCATACAGCAATCGCTATCTCTTGACTTAAAATATTTTTGCCCTTCCTTGCCTTTAAAGGAGTGCCCTTTACCGTGCTGATGTTGCTACATGCCTTACTTCTTGTTTATCTCACACTGCGAATTTTTTCTAAGCTCTATACTAAACATTAAATCTGTTACGAAAAAAGAACTAAACAAAATGAACACAAAACGATCAGCTTTAAAAAAGCACTCGTAACTGGAAAAACCGAATGAAAAAAGAATGTTTATAACAAATACTTTTTCACATCCAACCCAGTTCTGCGGAATCAGAATCAACGTTGAGTTTAAGCAAGTGAATGAGCCAATTGGAGTAAAGTACCATGCAGATTAAAATTTTTCCCATTTGTGACGAATGCAGCTATCGATTTTTTTTACATGCTAGCATGTTAGTTAACATTCGTGTCAGTCAGGTGTTGGCTCTCATGCTGGACAATAGAATCTTCCTGCTTATTCGTGGCAGCCAGCTATAGGGTCTCACTCTGGTCAATAG
>CAHIKZ030000037.1:1567500-1625000 GCA_903632075.3 Acanthosepion pharaonis
TTAGTTAGGAGGACTTGTGTATGTTTAGGTTTCATTTGTTTATACTTTTTGTGTATCGTTCTCTGAAAAAAAAAAAAAAAAAACCCTGAGTCACCGGAAGTTAACGGCATTCGTTCTGTTTTCAGACGTTTGAGTAACCGGCAGTAACTTCCGGCCGGGTGCGATACACTTACCCGTGTTCTTAAATTGATTTCGTGCTAAAAACAATTGTGTTTTTCCATTTTTTTGCGCTGTCAGAACCACCGCCGGGTAATTTTACGTAGTCGTGTGAAGTTTTGTTGAAATCGGTTGAAAAATGTAGGAAATCAGATCCCATATATAAACGAACAGACACACACATACACACAATCTGCGTTTTATAATAAGTAAGATTTTATTAGATCCATTCACGTGTCTTGGCTGTGTGGAAATATCTAGGCTGAAAGTTGGATTCAATCTAGGAAGCCCTCTGCTCACTGTCATCAGCGTATTCTATAAGTTTCTAGTAGTTCAATCCAATATGCGCCTTAAGAAAAAACAAAGTTACTGAATATTTAATGAAGGTGTAACGGGTTGTCGTTGAAAGGGTAGTATTAAAAAGGTTCGTGTGAAAAAATCCCGTATAGGATTTGGAAAATTAAATGAGTTACAAACGCTAAGGTGAGAACATGAACTGAAATATGGAACAAGATAAAAAAAAGAAAGACGTTTGTTTTTCCTTTTTCATAACGAGAAAAATGGTGTATTGGGTCCAAAATATGATTTGAAAATGTAAAATGAGGTTGCTTGTCAGCTGAAAGACAAATGCAATTATTATGTTTCGCAAAGCCGATTATGTAAACATTCTGAAAATATTATTTGAGAGATGTAAAATGTAACTGCTTGTCAGTTGAAACATGGAATTGTTGCAAATTGCAAGAAGATAATGCCAACAAACTGAAATATCGTTTGTCAACATAAAAAATGGGCAAAGAGTTTTCATTGGTCATATTGAAAAGTCGACAGCAAAGAATTTTTTTTGACATCAAAGACACAAGAAATAATTTATAAACACAAAGTTTGTTATCGAAGAATTTCTTTTTTTGAAATAAATCACCTACAGCTGGGGCGCTTTGCCAGTATCGGTTCTCCAAAATTGAAAAAGATAATAATGAATCTTGAAGTGCGGTATGAATCGGGCAAAATCCATATAAACGGGCGCTTAGTTAAACCAAAAACTGGAAGCCGGCATAAGTCACGAGAAGCCAGAAGAAACCGGGGGACTGGCTGCCGAGTAAATTCCGGATCTTTTTTTTTTTTTTAACCCGCTCAAAGTTTTAGATGAAAAAAAAAATGTCACGATAAAGCTTTTAAAGGGAGAGGGTTATTTTATTATATATATATATATATATATATATATATATATATATATATATATATATATATATATATATATATATATACACACACATATATATATATATATATATATATATATACACACACATATATATATATATATATATATATACACATATATATATATACACACACACATATATATATATACACACACACACACACATATATATATATATATACACACACACACACACATATATATATATATACACACACATATATATATATATATATATATATATATATATATATATATATGTGTGTGTGTCATTTTTATTTTGTCATCGAAAATTTCTATGTCCTTTTTGTAGCATGTTTTACCCGCAGTTCGACTCAGCGCTCGAGTACGAAATTCAATCAAGGAATACAACGTGGGTCAGATGTAGGTGAAGGAAGGAACGAAACAGCAAACAGATAATCATCAGTTGACCGGCTGCAATAAGGCCCAGCTTGGGAAGGACCCCGCATCGAACCGGGCCAGCAGTCTTATATACTTTCTGTTGTGGTAAATCGAGTTTTTTTTCATAAAGGACACACTTATCATGGATGATTTCAAAAGTATTCTTTTAGAACTTGTACTTCTTATAGAACCAGAATGCACAGCAATTACAACTCCAAGAAACAATGGAAGAGAAGTGGCAAAAACAATTGCTCTCTCAACAAGAAAAAAATGGAAAATGTATTACTGCAAAGCCAGAAGGAAAATCGAGAGAGACAGCTCGAACTTGAAAAGGAAAATCGAGATAGATCGGTTGAATTTCAAAAGCAAGTGTTAGAATTGACAAACCGTAGTAATACCATTGAATACGAATTGTCTTTTTCGCAAAACACCATTTGGAGTGCGATAGAGAATTTTTCATACAATCCTGAAGAAGACATAACCTTTGAATCATACTTTAGGAGGTATGAGGACTTGTATACGTTAGATTGTGCGAATTGGAGTGATTCGAAAAAAGGTACGTTTTCATCTGAGGAAATTTGGCACATCTGAGCGCACAAAATTCGTTAACTACATTCTGCCCCTAAGACTCGCGAATTGACATTCATCGAAGGAGTTCTTCAACCCAAAGACATCTTTTTCATAAGAGATGGAAATGTCTTAATCTAACTAGGAATGAATGGGAAGACTACACCATTTTTGAATCAATTGTAAACAACCACTGCGATGATTTTAGACTGGCGGAGCTAAGTGCGAATAACTTCAAATGCTTGATATTCGTGCAAGGACTATTTACAGCAAAAATTGAAGGAATTAGGCGAAGAATCCTAAACAACTTGGATAATGAACCGAATATAACTCTACAGCAGATGGCTGAAGAATGTCAAAGGTACATCAGTTTAAAGCAGGATTCTAAAAATATTAAAGAATCTGGTATTGCTCACGTCAAAAAAGTACGCTACAAACAGAAACAAAGTCTCCTAAAACTGAAACAAAAAAAAAAAAATAATAAGTTACCCTCTAACCCATGCTATGGATGTGGGGCCCTACATTGGTACAAGGACTGTATGTTCCGGAATCGAAAATGTTACATTTGTAACCGAGTCGGACACAAAAGTTCGCATTGCCAATTTAAAAATAAAACCAACAGCTGCATAAAAATACAAGGTTGGACGAACGAGACGGTGCTAATATCAGGAAATTCGTGCACGTAAAAGTGTAGAATTTCAAGTAGATTCGGGTTCTAATTTAACTTAAATAAACTTGCATACATGGAAAAGATTGGGTAAGTCGACCATGATTACATCTAGCAAGATTGCAAGATCAGTAAGAGGAGAAAAAAAATAAAATTTGAGGGAGAATTGATTACAAATAAAACGTTAAACGGGAAGTCTCTTAAATTAAAATTGTTCGTACTGAAAAATACTAACAATCTATTTGGCACAGATTGGGTGACAAAATTCCAGGTTTGGGACTTGCCTATAAGTTCTTACTACCAAAAATTTGAAAATTGGAATGCCGAAGTTGAACAACTGAGGAAAGAACTGAGGGAAGCCGATCCAGAATTTTTTTCTGGTTGGTTAGACAGGTGTAACAAGATGATGGCAAAAACTGAACTACAAGACAAC
Source organism: Acanthosepion pharaonis (assembly GCA_903632075.3). Taxonomy (NCBI): domain Eukaryota; kingdom Metazoa; phylum Mollusca; class Cephalopoda; order Sepiida; family Sepiidae; genus Acanthosepion; species Acanthosepion pharaonis. The sequence continues at coordinate 1,570,948 of CAHIKZ030000037.1, forward strand.
GTCCAGCCAGTGTTCAAAAAGAAGCGAAATGTGCTTTTTGCCTCATTGGAACAAGTTAACAAGAAACTTGACAGATTCGAAAAAAACTGGTATCCTATCTAAGGTAGAGTACAGCGAATGGGCCGCACCAGTGAAAAAAAGAAGTCGAAAGACATACGCGTTTGTGCTGATTTTTCGACAGGATTACTTGCTGTTCTGAAAGATTATCATTATCCTCTTTCTGGCCTAGAAGACATTTTTGCGAAAATTGACCTTAGCGATGCTTATTTTCAAATTCCGGTTGAAGAGGTGTGTTCGAAGCTATTGTGTATAAATACGTACCGCGGATTATATAAATTCGAACGTTTACCGTTCGGGGTCAAAGTCGCGCCAGCAATTTTTCAGCAAGTCGTGGATACTATGTTGAGCGGCCTTGACTTCGCAGTAGCTTATTTTGATGACATTCTGATAAAAAGTCAAAACGTAGTCGAACATAAGGATCATATCCACAAAGTTTTCACCAAGATTCAAGACTATGGTTTCAAACTTAATGAGACCAAATGTGATTTATTCATTGAAAAAATCAAATACCTAGGACACATAATCGATAAGGATGGCAAAAAACCAAATCCTGAACAGGCTGCCGTGATTAAAGATATGCCAGCGCCAAATAACATTGTTTCGTTGCGAAGTTTCCTTGGACTAGCAAATTACCAGACATTCATACCGAATATGCATGATCTGCGTGCATCCCCCTCCCTAATGAAGTATTAAAGTCAAGTTCTGGATTTGGAAAGCAGAATGCCAGGAGGCATTCGAAAAAAATAAAGAAAATACTGACGTCAGACTTATTCCTTACACACGACGACCCGAACTTGGAAATCATTGTTGCCAGCGACGCTATTTCGTATGGCGTAGTGGCATGGATTCTTCATAAAATGAATGATGGAACAGTAAAACTAATAGCTCATGCGTCGAGAGCTTTGCTCCCTGCAGAAAAAGAAATATTCGCAGATTGAGAAAGAGGCACTTGGAATTATATCCGCAGTCATGAAGTACCACCGCCATATTGATGGTCGACATTTTACTCTACCTACTGACACAGCAAACAGCATACAGAATTGGAGAACTACCTTGCTGAACTACAATTTCAAAATGGAGTACGTGTTATCAAAAAAATTTGGCCATGCGGATGGGTTATCAAGACAAATTCCCAAGTATATAGAACCACTGGAAGATAAAGTGTTCGCTTCTCTTCAAACTGAAGGAGAATTAAAAACGACACTTTGTAATACAGTAAGGGAACTTGCCGTGACGCTTCAACAAATTAGACAAGAGTCTCTACACGACGAGTTTATCAAGCATACAAAAGTGAAATTTTTGAAAAGGACTATCGAACAACGGACATTTTCTCGATATGCGACGAGGTGTTACTCTACAGGGAACACGTCGTGATTCCGTCAACACTCCAGAAGGGTATTCTGAGGGATTTTCACGCTGGCCATCCAGGGAGTACTATAATGAAAATCTTGATGCGTAGCTATGTCCATTGGCAATACATGGACAAAGACATAGAAAACACTGTCAAATCATGTAAAGGCTGTGGCTTGGCAGCAAATGCACCGCCTGTTAAATTTAATCCCTGGACAAAAAACAGACCTACCGTCGTCTAGAATCCTCGTTGACTTCGCGGGCCCTATAGAAGGATACTCCTACCTCATTGTCGTCGACAGTTTTTCAAAGTGGGCCCGAAGTACATGTATGTAAAAATCCAACTACTGAAATCACAATAAAATTTCTTCATGAACTGTTTGCAAGATTCGGGATAGTGGACAACTTAGTGTCCGATAATGGAAGTCAGTTCACGTCAGCAGAATTTAGTGACTTCTGTAAAACGTATCAGGTCAATCACATTATTACCGCTCCATGTCATCCTAGGTCAAACTGACAGGTTGAGAGATTTGTAGATACCTTGAAGAGAGCTCTGAAAAAAAGCTAGGGCTACACTGACTGAAAAAGCCCTTCAACATTTCCTTCAAGTCTACAGGTTTACGCCTAATGAAAAAACACCAGCTTTGCAATCTCCTGCCGAGGTGATGTTTGCACGTCGGATACGATCTGTTTTTGACAAACTATTACCAAAACGGACGAAGCCAGAAAGAGCTAACATCGTACCTACAAAACGATACATCCCGGCAGAAAAAGTTTTTTTTTTCAAAACTTATAAAAATAACAAATCTTTTTGGGAGATGGGTACGACATAGAAAAGAGTTGGTAACATGATGTATATGATTAAGGGTCCGCGATTTATTCATAAAAGGCATATCAATCAGCTCAGAATGATAACAGGCTCCCTGAGGAGACTGTGCTAGACGTCATTTACGACACCTTTGATATTCAGACCCCTCTAGCGGCTCCAGAAAGGCACCGTCCCAAGAGAAAAAGAAAAAACAACTGATTTGATGGTGGTTAATTCTAAACGCAAAAGATATTGAGACCACAAACAAATGTTCGCAAGCTTTTCTACGTTGAACTTGGCAAAACAAGTCAGCCAAGTTTAAAATTTCTAGCTATATGTAAAAAGGAAACGCTTGATTTTTTTTTTTTTTTCGATAATGTAAAACAAGTCAGGTACAGGCGAAAAAAAATTCTTAAGACACCAGCGGAGTTAAGATTTTATGTGGGGGGGTGTTGTGGTAAACTCTCCTACAGTAGAATGAACTCTTCCTCTTCTCATGAATATAAACTGCGAGAATAGGAGTGTCTTCAGTGGATTAGTAGGCGCAGTGCTAATCTACTTATTACTAACACTATTGTTTTGTATATGTCTTCAACATAATTTTTCACCCTATCTTCGTCTTCTGTGTCTTTCTTTCTGGCCTCGAAAGCGGCCACAACAGTTAAAAAAGACGTTCGCAATGGATGTCTCTCTAAAGAAGGATAATCGTTCCAAGCCGTCTATTTTAAATTGAAAATAAATTTATTAAATTTTGCAATCGAGGAATAGCCTCGGAACTTATTCAAGTGAAAGAGTGTAATCTTCTAACAGGATAACATTAGACTGCATAATTCATTTTGTGTCCAGACAAAAATTGTTACAGCTTCCCTAGGAAACTTTCATTCATATAACTTTTCATTTATTTTTGGATTAACTTTTGTCTGTGTGTTTTTACAGAATTATTTTAATGGAACAAAAATCCAATTCTTTGAAGACCATGAAATTCATGTGGATTAAATCTTTGTTGCGAAAAATACAGAAAAGGAAAGTGCTTCTTGGCGGAGATATTTAGGATGTCGCTTGAATGAATGAATGGAAGAAGATAAATAATAGGGTAAATATTTTATAAACAAAAAATATATATATATATATATATATATATATATATATATAAACAGGCTTGTGATTAAACCGAAATAAACTTCGTCAGATATTCTTCTGTTTACAGAAATTATAAATTATTTTCGAAAAAACAAACATAAAAATATGAAAAAAGAAGAAATGATGTATAGATATGCATACTCATAATAAAAAGGAAAATCAAGCAAGGGAAAAAAGAAAAAAAGTAGCTGACCGATTATTAGTCCTTACACATCAGGGTGGGTTGACAGCTTTGTTTTTTTTCACCTTTTCGATTTACCTCGTCGTTATATATATATATATATATATATATATATATATATTATAATGAATAATTCATACAAAACGTAAATTAGTAAATTTAATGAGAAAAAAAGGCGAATTAGCTTTGCTAAAGAAATTTTAAAAATGCATTAACCCATTAACGACACGATAATTGTTATGTTCTTTATTTTGTAAAATTTATAAACTGTATTAGGTCTTCCTTAAATATGCAAGTATTTTCGACAGGTTCTCCGGTCATCATCAGGAATGGAAAATATTTTCTCTTTGGTAGAATTCTGGTAGCATCCGAGAGGAAAACATATAAAGAAAATCGGAATGCTTTTTTAAGTGTATTATTGATAACAGATAGAACTTTGTGGCGCGTACATTCGTAAAGCTAAGTTTGAATTTTTGAAAATTTAAGTAAGAGCACGCACTACAAGTTTGTATCTGTTATCAATAACACGCTTAAAAAAACGTGTTTCTTGTTTTCCTATAAGTGATTACTTTTCTAGACATAAAGTATGTAAAATCCCCAAATGTTGTATATATTCGAGCATAATTAAAGATGTTGTATTTTAATTTTTAACTGAATGTGTAGATTCTATATATATTTGGTGGGGTATAGATATTTACTATTATTATTATTTTCGAAGCACGGTCAGTAGGTTGAAGTCCTGTTCATAGTTGATGTCATTGAGTGCAGCTTTTTTTTAATATTAAAGCCTTCCATTAATTTTAGCCTTGTTTACATTTGGATGAGGCTAATATATTTCTATCTCTCTCTCTCTCTCTCTCTCTCTATATATATATATATATATATATATATATATATATATATATATATATATATATATATATATATATATATATATGCAAATCTCTTCTCTGAATTGAGCACTCTGCCTTGTTTATTCAAAAATATGTAACTGATAGCCTAGGGGAAACATCTCCGACTGATACCAAATCAGTCGGGTTTCGATCTTGGTTTAAGGCAATCCGGATGTGTAGTCACACTGATAAGCTTTGATTCCGCAAAACAGTGTGGTTGTAGATGACAACATATATATAATTTGTGGAACTCGATTTACGAGGCCGATCATAAACTATCAGAACTGGTTCTTTAAAAAGAAAACTACTAAGACCCACTGTACTACTTTACTTACGACGTCACAGCAAAGTGTCTCACACGAACCGTATTTCGACTCTGAAGCTATAGAAACAATAGCAAGGTGTATTCACGCATCTATTGAATATAAAAAGTATGATTGAAACTTTGCGAGATCGGCTTCATTAACAATTGTGCCAAGACTTTGATGGAATAGTCCTTGTCTTTATTCTGGCATGAATAACCATTTTATCTGAAAAATGTAGTACGATAATAATGTTTAAAAATATTTGATTATTTTTCTAATTTAAATAATGCGCGGGTGTACTGAAATTTCTTCAGCTCGATCAAGAAAGCATTCAAAAATATTTGCTTCTTTGGTTAGATATCGTGTAGTACAGGGGAACGATTGTTAAGTTGTCTTAATTAAGCAAAAATCAAAATAACACTAACATCTCATTTTAACAGATATATTTACCAAAATTACAGATATCTTGAAACACGAAAGAGTAAATACATTCAATAAAATCGCCATTGGCTTCAACAACGACTTCGGAATCTTTTGCAACTCTTCTAGGGGGTCGCCTTGTTTTAGTTGGTGAATACTGTCATAATCCTTGCCTTCGGTTCATGTTTGGTATTACAAGAGGTTTTCTTGGTCTTTGGTTGAACTGCGCCCACATATAATAATCAAGGGGACTGCGGTCTGGGGTGTTAGATAACCAGATTTAAGGGTTGATGATTTTGCATATATTGTCTGACAGCTATGACTCTGTTCTCGTTTTCATAGACATAGAGCAGTCTATATCCTCAAGGCACTTGATGTAGGCCTCCGTGTTGAGTCTGAGGCCCTCACCAACAAATACACGGGTTCTTTTCTTAACAGAAAGAACAGAGTGAGTTTTCCGAGCTGCCCTATCGTCGTAATCGCCATTAGACTCATCCAATTATTTCCGGATTCCTGCACGAGCTTTAGATTGACGCCCACATATTTTGAAATGTTTGTATTTGAGCTTCCGGCGCGAATGCTAAGCAATACACCATGCCGTTTCCAAATTTCTGGCTGAGTGAATTTCGTCATGGTACTTCTTTTCTCAAACTGACCCTACTACATTGTGCAGTCAACAAATTCAAAAAAATACAACACGCATGCGTGAAATGTAAAATAATAGATTGAGAAATTTTTACCATCGCACCCAGTATATTTGTTCGACAATGTTTTAGCATCTAATATCTACATTCGAATGACAATGATATAGTTAAAATCAGCTATATTGATTAATATCGCTATACTTATTTTGGACAAAGCCACTATTGAACTTTCATTGATGTTTATTGACGTCATTCAAACTCATTCCAGAATGGCGAATACATTAAATATGGTTGGACATATTAATGTTTCGAAATATATGTAAGAATTTATGATTAATGCGATAGAACCATAAAGACAACCACGTTTGACAATCATCCTTACGTTTAATATCCAATTATTCTTTATAAAAATGTCTTAACCTTTCATAAAGATTTAACGTGATTCGAGCGTAGGTTGTCTTTTGCCAACGTTTAAATTGTTCTTAAAAAGGACTGCTTTTACTTTGTTTACTACCACAGTCCCGTCAAAGTTTCATATTTTGCTCATTAAAATAATAATAAAACTTATTGATATGATTAAAATTATATAATTCAACTTACGGTAATTAAGAAGAATATTGGAAATAAAATTATTATTATTGTTATTATTATTATTATTTCTTTTGGTTTCTTGTGTATAATCTTTTATTTCCGGGTCCTAACCAGAGACCTGATGTAAGAAATTGCATCACGATATTTTTCACTGAACATTTTTTGAAGAGAAAAAAACCCTAAGATCACACATATTGTTCATGAATAAACCGCTTTGTAAGGTGTGAGCCATACATGCGAGTAATTTGTTTTGTATTTCTTGTAGCGTGAGCTACAAGAGATTCATTCAATGAGTCAATTGGAGCTTTTTGAAATTAAACCGTTGGTTCCAACGACAACTGGCTTTTTTTTAATGTTCTCACGTGCCACATTTGCCATATTTCGATTTCAAATTCCTTGTACTTTGATAGTTTTTTTTTTTTTTTTTGAAGATCTTCAAAGATAGATTACAGACTGTGGGGACTTTCATGTCAATAAGAAGGTATATTTTGAGTTCTCTGATGTCTGGGGAATTAGCTTTGATTGTTACATGTCCTATATCTGCAACCGGGTCTGGGTGGTGTTCTTACCACTTTCTTGTAGTTATCTTTCCGTAAAAGTTGCATATTTTCCAAGGCACATATCACGTCGGGTTTTGTATTATTTCCGGATATTTATCACAGAATCTGCATTTGGTGCTATTGCATTTTTCAGTATGTGTACTTCGTTTTAATATTATCAAAAAATTAAAATTCTCAGTGATAAATTGAAGTTTCACGATGTTATCACTCATCAGGTTTAGACAAGACCATTGTCTTGTTGGTTGAATATATTGCTTATGTTTTTTACGATATATGAACTTTGAGCGCCAGAAAAGAGTTTCTGCTTTTCCCTTTAATTCTGTATGGCGGATGACAGTGCATCTTAAGCATAGTGATACTGAAAAAAGTCTTTGCAAACATACCAACCAAGATTATACCTTTCTACTCAAATAATTCTTTTGTAAAAAGAAAAACAAAATGGGGAAATATTGAGTTTGAACAAGTCCATCAATTCAAAGTGCTATTGAATAGAATAAGTTCCAAACTTGCTTATCCTGTATTTTCCCTATTCTTCTTGGCAATAATTTCAAAACTGATTCTTGATTATTCATTTCCCTTCAAGATAGTTCAGTTATATTTAGACCAGCACTCTGTGTTAATCTTCCAAAATTTGCAAATCCTCTTTCACAAGAAACCTGTCTTCTGGAAATGGTGAGTGGCATATAGAAACGTCATATTGACAAAATTCTCCATCTTCGTAGACTGGCAGAAGATTACATCCGAATAAACTAATATAGTGTTCAACGTTTAGGCTTCCAACTACATTCACCAATTTTCTTCTACAATCGATTTTTTGCAAATCCAGAACATTACGTATCCAACATCACCATTTTATTCTATGTCATATTTCCTGCGTTCTTTCTGTCCACCATTGTTTTTCTTACATATTCTCTTGCTTGAAAATTCAAATCTATTATGCATTCGTCACTAAAAATTACTTTTTATTAATTAACACCATCGAATTTTAGAGGATTTTCACCACTTGAATCTTTTATTCCAATGTTTTAAATGATGATTTCTGATGCCAATATTTTGTGTTTTCTATCAGCTAAAATCTCACTGTCAAGATTGCATTCACTCTTCATTTGTTTGGCTTTTAAATCTAGATTAACTACAGAGACTCTCATAATTTTTCTTTCATCCCTCTGACTTTTGTTGTCTTCCAGGATTCTTCGCACTTAAAGACATCCTGCAGTAGCAAACGTCTGTTGGATGCTTGAACACTGTTTCTAGAAACTCCTTGACGTATGGCGATCTTTTGTTGAGTTATCTCTTCCTTCAATATCACGACATCCATCTTCGTTTCAGCAGAAATATTAGCCACGACTTAAGTGTAAAGAAGCAAGCTAATGTTGAAATAAAATGACCTGCCAAGGAAGCTTACACCGATATTAATACGATGGAACTGTTTAGTAATTTGCATATTATCATGACTTTGATATCAGAAATCTTTCAATGAACCAAACTTTTTTCATCCGACTCTTTTAAGTTGTGTATCTTCTGTAACAAGGAATCTAGGAAAACGCAACAACTTTTTTTTCCAATCGTCGACGTCTAAATAAAGGTGTATACACATTTTATGTTGTTGGCCCAACTCTTTTGCACGACAGTATATATAAATATAAATATATATATATATATATATATATATATATATATATATATATGTGTGTGTGTGAACACTCATTCACCATTTGAAAGGTATTTCGTAAATATCTCAGACAACAGAAAACATTCATAAATTACCGATTATATACTTAATTAAATTAATGCGTATTTAAATGGCTATTTATTAAATTTATTTGTTTATATTATTGACTTCGAACGAATACCAGCCTCTAAATTATTATGACATGAAAAAAACGTCTGCTTATTCACTGACGCTACTTCTTCTCCTTCTTCTTCTTCTTCTTCTTCTTAAACACCCCACTGACTTTTTCCTTCCATTCTTCTCTGTCTCCAATGATCTCGACTCCTCATAATATTATAGATATTTAAGTGATCCACAGTTGTTTTTCTTGATTCTCTATCTCTTCCGTTTCCCGCCCTTATGTTACCACAAATTTAGTTTAACTCTTCTTTCCTACTACAAATGTAACTAATGAATACCCGCCTTCTAAACCGTGTTTAATCTATAAACGTTATTTTTTGTAAAATATATTTCTTAATCGGATATCTTAATCTGTTATGTTGTTATTAATTTCCCTGTTAAAGACCATTTTAAAAAATAAACACAAATAGCAAGTAAAATACAATTTATGCTGATTGTTATAAATTTCACTATTTAAGAACTAAAAACAGGGATAACCACCAATAATAAAGAACTATTCACATGTGTATAAATAACTTCTAGGAGAGTGTCGCCTTTAGACGTTGAATTCATACATCCAGTACACTTTATAATTTTATCTTTATGATTATAACAGTTATTCGTTTTTTATAAGTTTCTGCGAAGAAGCATTTTCATTAGGAAATATAATGTTACCTTTAACTTCAGTGTTACTAAGCAGTGAATCTAGGACAGTCATATGTGAGACACAAGAAAGCTTTAAAGAAAACGGCAATATGAAGAGGAATTATATTTAGATTCAGAAAGAGATAGTTACAAACTCTAGTGGATGTAATGCGCGAGAAGGGTTGCATGAATTTGTGATTGGAGGCAAGCGTGGTAGAGGTCAACAACAGGTGACCTCGCTAAGAATCTTATACGAATCAATGGCAGAATAGAACCTGCGAGGCATGGTGCTAAGAGCTACGAAGGATTTGTGAAGATCCGAGGTTGCCTACGCCATGAAGGGAAACTAAGGGATGGTGATGATGAATCATAAACACACATACATACACACACATACGCAAATACATTTTTCATATAATCTCATCTCTAAAATTCGTATAATTAACTATTTGCAATGGTCGCTCTGAGAGTTCAGAGAAAATTCGATGCTGCTTTAAATATAACATTTCTAAGTAGGCAGACACTTCTTACTTTTAAATGGGACACATTTTCGTCCTATTTTTAATTTTCCACTCGTTCAGCCTTATGCTATACTAATCCACTTATATTAAAATCAATAACATTGAAACCTTTCCTACTTCGTCATACTTGAATTTGAATCGACTGTCTACTTTCCACTGGGGTTATATATACTTCACCGGATGAAACAGTTGGCTTAAAAAATGATTTCCTCTGTCGGCGGATGTTTCATACTAGGAAGAATGGGGGAACAAATTTCTCATGCGGTGTGTCTCTCCATGAACTGCACGGTGTGACAGTTGCTGAAAAAATATGAAAGCAAAAAATGATAATGCAAAGAATGGTCCTATTGCAGAAATTATAGTATTCTTATTTATGTTCCCTGCTCATTGAGCACGTTAGCGATCATGACTCCACAAATTCATGTCTTTTGTAGCTCTTAATAAATTTTGTCTGTTTGTTATCGCTCTTTAACCTTGTTCCACAATCAATTTTCTAAACCAAAGAAAATAAGTTATGCATCTGTCCCGTCATCTTGCCTTCAATCTGCCCTTAAGTATAACAGTTGTTAAGTCATCTTTCATCATTAACTACTGTACATAATTCCTGATTTATATTTCTTCCTAGTTTTACGTATAAGTAATTATCATTTTTGTTTTCATTATATCTAAAATTTGCTAACATGATCATTACATGAAATTTTCATCATCCTTTTGTAGAACCTGATTTTAGTTGCTTTAAGTCTCTTCGTTACATGTGATGATATTGCCCAGCATTCATTGCCATATGGGAATGCCAATATGATACAACAGCTTGGTATTCTTTTCTGTTACTTAATACTTCTCTTAGCTTTTATATGTGTAGTTTGAATATCATTAGTTTATATGTATGAGAAACGAAGTACATTAAAAAAAAAACAATGGATATTTCATGTGTGACAAACGCAGGATCATAAATGCAGGCGGAGAGAAAAATGAAAGAGGAGTAGGACTGATATTAAACCAATACATGAAAAAAATGTGTTCTAGGTGACTGTAATCTCTTTGAAAGAATTCTTATCGTAAACAGAAAGGAAAGCTTTTCAACATATCAACTGTAGTTTTATATAAACCGAGAGCATAATGACAGAAGAAAAATATGCCGGTCTGCAAATGAGAAAAGAAACATAAAAAATGTTATTCTACAGAATTTACCTTAGCCTTCAGGATTTGATCTTGGCCGCGATTGCATGCATAGATAATGTCTTTTCCGATTTATGTTGGTCTTACGTCTATGATCAATGTTATCAAAGAGTCATTATTATTAAACGGACAGCTAGTTGTTCCCTCTTTTGACGTCAACCCAGACGTACTAGTCGGATAGAAACAAATCACGGGAGCTTGGAGGCTCAGTTCTGGTAATTATATGATTGTAAATCGCCTCAGACACATTCTACTACTAGATCACGTGAGAGAGAGCGACTTCTTCTGGAATAAGTCTATAAACAACCTCGACTACCATTTCTTCGACGGAAACGAATTTCGCTTCAGCAACATTCGTAAAACAGTGAGCAGACACAAATTTGGCTTAAAGCAATATTTGTAGCACGTCAAGTATGCAGTTGACCTACAGTTTTTGGATACATTTGGTTAGAATCACACTTCTGAATTCCTCAGTTATAAAAATTAACCAACTTATATATTCTTGGACTGACCGGAATTTAGTAGAGTACCAAGTAAGGGAAAATTAACATTTTCTTACTTGGAAAATCTAAAAGTGAAAGAAAACAACATTATTCGTTCATCTCGAATGTAAAAAAAAATCTTGTCGTCAACAATTTTCTCTAAAACAATGTCCGTAATGAAGTAATTAAGGAAGGAACCAACCTCCCATTTCTTGGACAGAGAAATATAATCAATGTTCTTGGAGCAAAATAAGGAAGGACCTACCCCAATTATAATTTTTATTTTTTGACAGACACAACGACTGTGGTATTGACACAGAGACGTTGTGCACAAAAGAGTTGTAAAATGATGTCTCTTTTTGTTGATGGCAGTCAAAACGATCGGAGACGAAGGGAATTTGGTATGTATGACCGTCAATCCTTGTCCTGTAAAATTAACCTGTTAATATGGCCATATTCGAGAAGCTCATAATTTAAGATTATTTGATACAGTTGACCGGTGATACGATCACCATTTTTTTTTTCTTTCTTCAGTCAGGTCGGGCATCTTGTCTTAATTATCTTGAATACATGTTAAAGAAAAAGAGAATATTAAAGTTTCTTTTTAAAGCTGTCATGTAATTTAACATGAGCTATTTTCTCAAATACCTAAACCTGATACACTGCAAGATGGTAAGAGAAGCTCAGTAGAATTCACGATAGGGGCTATTTAGTGCCTGCTTATTAAATGCCAAATCTTTATCAGGTAACTTAATATCTTGAACGAAAAAAAAAAAATGATTATCTTTTATATTGTTTTTCCAGTTGTATATTTATCCTATGTGTTCCCCGTAAACCTACCGATCAGTTCCATTTCTGTAATCCAATTATTTTTTTCTGACAATGCATAGAAATATACACACAAAGCATAAAAACAAATTGCGTAGTGAATGTCCCTCCCAAAGAAAAAAAAGACTGGAAAAATAAGAAAAACAATTTCTTAGAATATACTTTCCCAAAAAAGTAACTCCAATCTGAAGACGATTGATTGATTTTTACAACTTATCAACCCTTTTTATGTTGAAAAAGTCGAAACATATTTCAGATTGGAAGTATAATTCTTTTATTCTTAAGAATGAACATCGAATTTACAATTACTTTCAGAATAACAATAACAGTAATAAGTCCTATTATTTAACTCACAGCTGGAGGTAGTGGGAGATAAAAAAAAAACCTTTCCAGAGATATTTATTAAGTTATTTTAGTGGATCTGACTGGAATTCGAAACTGGTTGTCTCATTCCGAGCAGCTATCCATTAAACAAACCACAAATTCCAAAAGGTATGTAAAGAAATGAGGTAAATAGTGATGCATTAAAATAAGCATTGTGCATTTATCAGGTCATCCCATAAGTTCTCTCCGAATTTTGAATAACGAAAACAAGTGACCAAATGTTACATTTAATTACAGATTCAATCAACAATGTATTTTCCCTGATTATCTATGACTTCCTTCCATCTATTAACAAGCTTACGAATTCCATTACTGTAAAATTCTTTTGGCTTTGATTCGAAGAACTCACAAATGTCAGTTTAACCTCTTCCTGTGTTACAAAAAGCTGTTTCTTCCAAATGATTCTGTAGCTACGAAACAAATAGTACTCTGAAGGAGAAAGATCGGAAGAATAAGGTGGATGAGGAAGTTTCTCCCAACCAAGTTCTTCGATCTTTTGTGACGTGATTCTTGCTGTTTGGGGTCGCGCATTGTCCTGATGAAACATCACCTCTTTTTGATTCACTAGAGCAGGTCTTTTTTTCCTCAAAGCTTGGTTCAAATGCTCTAATTGCTGACAGTATATTTGAGCATTAATTGTTGCATTAGGTGGTAAGAATTCAAAGTTGATTATTCCTTGGCAATCCCACCAGATTGAAAGAACCTTTTGCCCATGAATTTCCCTTCTCAGCTGTGACTGGGGTCCTTCCCCTTTACCAAGCCACTATCTACTACGCTTAACATTTCGATAAACGATCCATTTTTCGTCGCCAGTCACAAGTTTATCCAAAAAAGGTGAAACAAGTTGGCGAGAATGGAGAGAAGACCAGATGTCAACTCGGGATTTGAGGCTGTTTTCAGACAATTCAAGAGGCACCCATTTTCCAAGTTTAGGAACTTTTCCAAGTTGTTGAAGATGACGAAGAACAGTTGTATGGTTTGAACTGAGAACCACTGCCAATTCCTCAAGTGACAATGCAAGATTTTCTTCAAGGGCTGCTTCAAGAAGCTTTTCATCAAACTCAACTGGACGTCCGGTTCGATCTTCATCTTCAAGGGTGAAATCTCCACCTCTGAATTTTGCAAACCATCTTCTGCAAGTTCTTTCATTCACACATTCCTCTCCATAAAATGAGTGAATGTTTCTAGCCGCTTCGGCTGCTGAGTTTCCTTTCTTGAACTCATGAAGCATTATGTGGCTCAAATGATTCTTGGGTACTTCCATGTTGGCAGTGTTTTAATCAAACAAATTTAATTTTATTGTTCTCTGAAATAAAATGTACTCAGTTTAAATGCATCTAAACATAAAAATAATGTTCAGCTCCATTAAACATTATAAAATAATCTTTAAATTTCGATCATTTTAACAAAAAGTTAAAATTCGGGCAGAACTTATGGGATGGCCTCCTAGTTCATTTATTTCGTTAAAAAAGTACATTTAATAAACTGACGACGAATAGCTATTAAATAGAATCCTACTGCATTTTTACCACCACTTTCCATCATGCCTGGTAAACATAACACTAATCACACAGTCTCTTGATTAGCAAGTTAGGTGAGTATAACTTGAGTATTATAATTAAGTCCGATAAATAGCGTGTAGTAGAATATGTTTTGAAGATACAGTTGTGCTTAGGACTAGAAAGAGACAGTTGAGAATTTTTGAAAAACTTAATCACGAAAAGGAGTTTGAAAAGTTTGACACACACATGACATCTTTAAGACAAGAGAGACGAATGGCGAGGGAAGGGTAATAATAAACAGACGGAAGAACAAAGACGAGCAGCGGGTAAAAAATATGCTAAAGTTACAACGGATAAGATGTTGTGGAAAGCCATGATCGAATACGTCCTGAGGCGGCAGAAAATGTTTTAAAAAAATATTCTAATGCTCGCAAACTGAAATGTCTATTTAATATTTAACCATATTTAACTAAGCTTAATAAATATTCCGAAAAACACTTGGTATAAAACCGCTATAAACAAGCAGGATGTGGTAGTTGCGCCCAACATCTCAAAACTAAAACATTAACATAAAATCTCCTGTTTTGTACTTAAATTTACTCTTGACTGGTAAGCTCGAAAACTTTCATCAATATCTAAACTGTATACAACCACTTTCTCAGATCAATGACCAAATATGGCTTCGAGCGAATGAAACTTGGCGAAGAACAGCGTTCTTTGAACATAGTGGACAAACAGCAACAACTAAAATGTATATATCATTTAAAGAGAAAATAATGACACAGTCAAGATGTTGACGCTTCACGCTACATCGAACGGAAGGTCAGGAAGAAAATTTTTATCAATACAGGAAATAACGATTACTGTTAGTGGATTAAATCCTATTTTTCTGAAAAGATGTTTTCAATAGAAACATTTTATAGATTTCAATCGATACCAGCATGATCTGCTTGTTCTTTGACAATGAGATGTCAGTGGTATTTCTATTTTTGCTTAATTAATACGTAAATTTATCCATCAGACCCTGAATATGTAAAAACTATTTTAGAGTTGTAAATATTATTTTTATATTAATCATTACTACTATTTAAAGAAACACAAACCATATTGACATTAAAAATTAATCTGGAGCAAAGATTTCAGTAGATATTTGTTTTTATGCCTAAATATAACCATCAATTCATTTCTCTTGTTTCATAAGCTAGGATTATTTAAGCGTTTAAAATAACTAATATTTTGACAAGGCATAAACTCAAACCATCACCTTTCCCATTGTCAGATTTGGTTTTAGCTATAATATCCCACCTTCTTTAATTGCCAAAACGTTTTCGAGTGAGCACTGCTTTTTATGTCAATGTTGTGGCAACCAAATATTTTTATTAAAATTTAAATTACATATCGGTCAGTCTATACTCAGCACCTGAAGAATACATGTACATATATATATATATATATATATATATATATATATATATGTAAAAATATATACTCGTTATAAATAATAAGTTCCTTGTATTTTGTTGTGTGTGTGTGTGTGTATATATATGTGTGTGTGTGTGTGTGTGTGTGTGAAGGGATAATTGATTAAGAAGACAGAAGTTAACAATTGAAAATAAATTTCTGAATATCAAAAAAAAGCAGAAGTGCTAAAAAAGTAACTGTTAATATTGAACTTCTGGTTATATCTGACCATTTCAACTATAAATTGAACTCAATCTTACTGGTTAAATTCATTAAAGTTCATCCGAAAATTCCTAAGGATGACCTTTCCTGGCACCTTGCATTATTAGAAATATTTAGAAATATGATTTAATTTTTCTTACTCGGTTACTAAAACAGGTTGTTGATTTTTTTTTAAAACGGAAAATAACTGAGTTACAAAAATAATTCACTAAGATTGTACTAGACGATCTTATATATATATATATATATATTTATATATTTTCGAAAGACAATGGAAGAATATATATATATATATCAAAATATGGAAGCCAGATATATATAGCCTATTTTTGCATGGAAAGACACCTTATCAATTTGGATAAAGAGAAATTTTGGGAACAATGAAACAATCTTAATCAGAGAAAAAAAGTGTCTTTTGGGTTATGATATATATATGTTAAAAATTATAATAAATATCAAATATTTTCGACTATAGAGGTAAAAGAGGGATCAGAGGGCGCCAAGAAGGCGGAAAAGATTTCTAAATCAAGACTAATTAGCAGCGGGCTGTTTGACAAAGTCCAGGTGAGAGAAAGCCCATTGTCATTTTGCGACGTGCAAAAAGGGCAAAAATTTTGTTTTTTAAAACAAGAACGATGTAACCACGCCCGCAAACAGAGGGAGAGGATGTTCGATTAACAATTGGTCACACGTGACCTGCGGAAGAAAAGGAAAGAAATGTTCGATCAATAAAATTGGTCGAATACGATCACGGGATAATTCAGGAACGATTGGTTGAAAAGCGGTTAAGAGAGACAGAGAGAGATGGACATTATGGGGGAATTGATAGCGATAATACATTTAAGATTTCAGTTTGTTGCGGCGTCAAATAAGCAGGACCCCAGTCAGAAATCAAGTTGGAGTTGCTTGGACCGCGGGCAGGGGAAGCCTGAACGCGGCCATCAGAACTCGCCCCTTTGCGGGCAGAAGAATCCTTCTACCAAGTCGAAGACAGGAGAACTTCCAGCCCTAAAAGATTGCCTGAAAGCCTGTTAATGAGATTGTCGATGAGAAGTTAAAGTTCAGCCCCGGACGGCAGCGAGAAGAGACCACCTCAGACGACAGAGAGTTAAGTTGAAACAAGAAATCTTCAAGTTGAAACAGGAAAACTACCAGCCCAAGCAGACGAAGAATTTCAACGGAGAGAAGAATATGCGAATGATCGATTGATGTCGAAGAACCTCCGACCTCCATGATTCTAGAAAGTAGGTAATTCAACATTTTTCTATTGTGTGATGAAGCTTGGTTAAAGCGGGTTTCAATTTTGTTTTTTTAACGGACATTAAGATATAAAGGTTGTTACCTTTTTTATCAGCAATTTTGTTTAGTGTCGTGAGTTTTTGTTTTTATTTGTGTTTTGCCACCCCGTCGGACTCATCGGCCCAAATCCCTGCTGGTCCCGTCTGTCTAAGATCTAAACACAGCGTGGGTAGACAGACCGGAGATCGGTATAGTTGCTTTAGTGACCAGGTATTTCTGGTGATCATCTGACCAAAAACGCTTGGACCCAGGAGGAGCGACCAGGGAGGAGCGACGTCACCGTTAACGCCGTAACCAAAGGATCCGACTGGGCCAGGTGTAACCGTCACACTACATCAGAGGGAAAGGACAGATAACGAGATGCCAGCCGAGGAACAATAACATTCTAATTTAGATTTTATCAGGAACCTCTAAATATATATCAGGAACACCAGATCAAATGTGGCAGAAATATTCAAAGCAAGTACAAATGGTAGTCTTATAAATCAGTAAGATAAAATTCTGGCGATAAAAAATGTCTCATACGACTTAGAGAACCAATATTTTTAACTGCAGATTAGCAACTGATTCGAGATTCTTTTTCTGCTTCATGTCAAATGAAAATGTTATATCACTTATTCCTTCAGAACATAGGTAACAGTCTTTTCCTTTGTAGGTCTATATTTTCTCCATTATTATATTTAACCTTCCCTTTTGTGTCATTCATTTATAGAATATCGTAGGGTAGGTTGTTCGTTGTTATACTTTGTTACCCTTTTTCATTCAGTATATCTTGTGATCGTGGAGTAATGGATAATGGTTCGGATTGGGGAATCGGAGAGCCGCGTTCAAATCCCACTTGAATTTATTAAATTCACTTACGTGCTAATATCATTGGGGAAGCTACGAAGCCTCTTCTCCCCCACCTAATCATGGGTAAATAGCAGGACAGACCGAGTTCTATATCTTTTGATAGCAACTAACTGGTCTACCGCATTAAGAAACGGCAACCTACTGCGGGAAAAAAATCTGCCTCTTATAGAAAGATAAATTATCGTACACCGCAGTATATCGTAAACATCTGCCCAGTCAGGTATCGAAAGATACATAATCGCCTAAACGTGTATCACGCAAGGCACATAGCTGAATGAGGGAGCCACGGTGGAATAATGGATAGCGGCTGGGACTGAGGAGTCAGAGAGCCGAGATCAAATTCCAATCGAATCCATTACTTATGTACTAATACCCTTAGGAAAGGTGTGAATCCTCTTCTCCTCCTCCGCAACTAGGGATAGAATATAGGACAGATTGGGTTCTCTAGCCTGGCATGGCATCTGGTCTACCACAGAAAGAAACGTAAATTGAAACCTACTGCAGGGAAAAATCTGCCTCGTCAGTCATGTATCGAAAGATACATGATCGCCTAAGCGTGTATCATGCATGGCACATAACTGATATCTTGTGCGTTCAAAGTTCCTCAGTACTTCTTTTCAGGCATTTCACAACAATTTTCTAAACTTAAAGTACAACATTTTGTTGCCATTTCCTTAGGAATAGCTCTCTGTCCTCGTCTTCCGTCCATGGAATTCTTAGCATTCTGTAATGCCAAGTCTCCTTGTCATGCATTAGAAAATTGACCAACATTTATTTCTATAAAGGAGGATTTATATTACGTAGCACTTTAGCACTCATTTCTTTTTATATCTTAGGATATGTTCCTGTCTTTTTATTACTTTCTCCATCTGTCAGGAATGTATACTTCGCTATTTAAATGCACCTTCCTTTTTCGGTTCCATATTTTATCATAAGCACTCCCATAACGAAATCTATGTAGTTGCTTGAATTTCATGTCTCAAATCGAAGCTCACATCTTTATCTGTTCCTCTTCTTAACGTCCATAAATTCTGTCTTAGAACTGATGATTATTCCTTTCTTTCTCTTAAATTAGCAAGTGTCATCTGCTTTTCTTGCCGACTGAAAAACCATTTTACAGTACGTAACCAAATACTGGTTCCCAGATAAGTATGAACATTTTGAAGTTCAGAAATGGTAAAATATATACGTACCAAGAGAAATATATCGGTTGTAACAGCTAAATTGTCCAATTGTTAGATTAAGCTTTGAAACATTGTATCTTGGAAATGATTAAAGATATCTTACTGGAATTCTTCGCCGTTTGTTATAACATTATTTGACTCTCCTTTGAGCAATAAGAATGTATAATTACTTTTCAAGCTTAACAGAAAAATCATGATGAAATTGATCAAAGACGATAATGACATGTTCATCATTAATTAATCATAGGTAAAGTTCGGAAGATAATGTAGGATTTAAATAAAGTTCAATATAGTTATACTCTCTCAGGGTCATTTTACAACTTAGCAAGATAATATTCGCCATCTTTAGAGTACTGTTTCATTTTCAAGTCTTTTTTAACTGCTCTTTCGACTACGATAACTGAAACTCTTTTCTCATATGCCAAACGTCTTATGGATTGAGTTGGATCTTTTCTAATTGATCTCTTTAGTTTCAGTGGAAATGATGAGCCCTCTTCCTGTTGTAACCACTTGATCCAGTTTTCCTCTCTATTGTTTCCACTTTATAAAACTTGTCCACCGTTCTCTTGTTGGTGCTTGAATGGACTGAAGATGAAAGCCAGAGTATGAAAGTTGGTAGAGGTATTGGATGACTGAAGGATCTTTACCTCACAACATTCCTCAGTTGGAAAGACATTAACGGTGACACAAAACGATTGTATTCTGCTGGTGGTTCTTGAATGGATTCTGAAGATGGAAGCCCGAGTATGAATGTTGGTACAATTATTAGATGACTGAATGATCTTTACCTCACAACATTGCTCATTTGGAAAGACATTGGGACTGAAACAAAAAGATTGTGTTCTGTTGATGGTTCTTGAATGGATTTTGAAGATGGATCCAAAGTATGAAAGGTGGATACAATTACTGAACGCCCGAATGGCCTTTTTCCTTCCAGCACTCCTCATTCAGACAGTGGGATGACACAAAACGATTTTATTCTTTTCTCTTTCTAGATGGGTAAATCAAAGCGTTTTTTTCAGTTATTCTTACAGCTAATGGTATCACGATGGCTAAAAGTGTTATAGGAAGTCTGGAAAAAAAACTCAATTAGCTTCTTGGGTTTTTTTTATTTAGATATTAAACATTTTGTGGGATGGAGAATTATGCTGTAACATGATTTGGATAATTTTGCTTTTTACACCCGGTATATTTGTGCTAGTGCAGTAAATGAATAATGTTAATGTATAGTCCATGTTGCGAGTTGTGTATAAGCGACGTCAAACTGAGCTGGTGCTGAAATTTAACGGTGTGGGTTGAATTTTAAAGGCTGTGGAAATTGTGACACAATAATCAAGTAGACCCTAAAAATTTTTTAAAGATAGTGTGAAAAGTATTAAGAAGAAGTACAGTATGTTTGGAAAATCATTAGGCACTTATATTTTTTTTTATTAACAGACGGGTTTGAATATAGAATACAAAAGGATAATATGAATGAATTGTATGTTTTTTAATTGTTAAAACCAATTCTGAAATATAAAAAATAATATATTAATCGAAAAGTCCACAGTAGGTTTCCGAACAAAATGTATATTGAGATGTACATGAAACAGTGCTACGATGCTATGCAAATATCTAATCTCTTACGCGAAAGTGAACGTTGTACAAATTTGTCACAGCTGAGAGACAGAGGTTGGTTATACTCACAGATCCTGAGAATGTCATAGATAGAGGATATGAGCAATGAGGAAGTATTTATTACAAGAGGAACCGTAATGAAACTGATGCTAAAAATCAAAGTGAGAAAGATAAATATTTGGGAACTTAATGATCAAATACGTTTCAGGAAATGTCACACTCACATGTATTTGAAGAATCTGAGTAAATAGATAAAAGAACGGGCGCAAGTATAATGACAGTTGTAGAGATCTTATTCTTCTACTTTTATGTGCCATCTCACTTCATAACGTAGTCGATCATGGACCTCCACATCTTCCTTCCTGTCCCTTGTTGTTCTTAATTAGTTTCGTCTTTTTGTTATTTCTCTCAAACCCTGTTCTGTCATCCATTTTTCAAGCTCATCAAGTATATTGCGTTGTCTTTCCCTTAACCTGTTCTATGAGTATCTGATATCCAAAACCCTCCTTCCTCATTAAGTGCCTGAGAAACCTTAACTGTCTCATTCTGATGTTAATTATAAATTTCCTTTTTGTTTCCATTCTTACGAAAGCTTCGTCTTTGGTCACATAATCGGCCCATGGTATCCTTAATAGATAATCGGAAACAAATAGAAAGTTTAATGTAAAAGAGATAGAATAGCATTGCATGTAAATAGTCAGCACGAATAAATACATTTCGGGACCAACTCTTGTTTCTGGTACAATCTTGCTAGAGTTTACAAATACAGGGTGAGTTAAAATACAACACTATTTCATAATTTCAATTTACGAGACTAAAGTTTTAAACATTCGTGGGAAGTTTGGTTTGTAGAATCTACCAGTAAAAAACGCTTAAATCTCATAATTTCAAATGATATTTGACACTGATTGATCTTATTAACCGATGTTAAAGTTGATTTAATAAAATGATGAGCATTCTAAAGATAACCGTTTAAAAGTCGAATTTAATTAAGATTTATATCATACAAGAAGCCATCGTTGATTCAGATATATTCCGGCGCTTACACAGTATGAAATTCATTAATTTTTCACATGATAAACTCATCTTTAATCTAATTTTAATTTTAATCTAAATATAATACAAAAGTTATAACTATGAAAATATTCAGAAAACACAATAACTGTACGGAAAAAATAATTTCTAATATTTCAATATTTTCAGATTTCGGTTACGTTTTGTGTCAATTCTGGCTTCAAATAATCAGACTCTAACACTGCATCACAAATAGAATAAATTGTACTTGCTTTATTTAAGCACGATTATTAGACATATCATCATCTTTACGTTAAAACTAGAAAAAGAAATGGTAATAAAGGGTAAGAATATCAACTAGTTGGCGAAAATCTCATCACCACATGCTGACTTGTCTCACTAGGAATTCTGCGTGCGTCAAGATATATAGACACATCTAAGACAACCTTTTGGCTATATTTTCTTCTTCTACATTTTGACTGAAGTTATTATGCAAATCAAATAGACTTCAATAACTCAAATGTTTCCGAACCAATATTTGTCAAATTTAAACTCCTCCGTTTCCACTCTTAGTAAAAGAACATGGAACATGGGTAAAGAGAAAGATCTAACTATTTTTGAAAAACAGAAAATAACAACATTATTGATTGAAGAAAAAAATTCTATATTGGAGATATCAAAACAGCTTTGCAGAGATCATTGAATGGTAAAGAATGCTGTTGAAAATATATATAAATTGAGAAATTGAAACTGAGAAAAAGCCTTTAAGAACTTGTTCCCGTGAGATGAATGTAAAATAAGGTGAGTTATAGCGAAACAATCACCAGCGATCAGATCTTTGAAAAGTCTGGAATTGAAGCATTCAAAACGGACAAAATATGTAGAATACTTTGTGAATTGGGATCTGTAAATAACTATCCTATTCAAGCACCTCTCACTAAAGCAAATATTTTAAAACGTCAACATTGGACCAAGAAATACTTGAAAATTGACTTTTCTGAAGTAATTTTCACGGACGTAACTCGAGTGACATTTGTTGGACGTGATGGAAGGGCCAAAGAATGGATGTTATCCAATTTAGATATACTTGTGGCTAAAAGAAGACAACAAGTTAGTCTTATTATATGATCTGGAATTCTCCATCAAATTATTATTGTACCATTCAAAGTCGACGAAGGAGTTAAACTGAACAGTGCTAACTATTGTGATTTTATGAAGATTTTCTTTGAATGGTAGAAATCACAGTCTCGCAGTTTAAAAGTGAAGTGTGTATTTTTTTGCACGACAGTGCTCCTTCTCATGTATCTAAGCTTACCAGTCAATTCATTAAGCATAAAAAGATTTACAGGAAAGAAGATGATGTAATGGCGACCTTCAAGTACTGATCTGAATCCGAATGAAAATCTATGGTCCATTGTGAAGATAAAATTTTAAGATATATGATACTGAATTAAACAACAAAAACAATGGATAATAGATTACTGGATGTTATTGAGAGGAAAGGACACTATAGCAAAATGCATAGGATTCAAAGACTTATCATATGACTTTGTTATTTGTTCTATTATAGGTGTAGATCACATTTTGATGATTTTGTTTCCTTTTTATTGAAGTAAAATGTGATAATTCAGTTTTGCATTATAACTTCAGACGGCATTTTCTTCTTTTACAATACATCAAATAACTTCAATATTCGTCCCGATCTGGCATCTTGTCTGCAGTCGCTTTCTCACAGACGCGCTGTCACCTCTCTCTGTCTTTTTTACAAATACTTTTATGATACCCCGATGAGCTGCTTTCGCTGTTTACCAGACTTCGCGAATTCAAGCGTCCTACGAGGCTGGCATCCCGGCTCTCACCCTTTCACTGTTGAAACTGTTAAATGTAGTCGTCTCTTCAACTCCAATAGCTTCATATCTGGTACCTCTCGCCTGTGGAACTCCCTTCCCTATTCTTGTTTCCATGATAGCTATAATCTTCAACTGTTCAAATGTAATGTCAATCGACATCTCCAGTTGCCTTAATCTATCCACTATCCTTCTCCCCATCCTTTCCTCTATCATTCCTATCTGCTCTCGCTTCAAATCCTCAGTAACTCCTTGCGTGCTAGTGGTTTCCTGCCTTGCTAGGGGTGAAGTGCTTAAAAAAAAAAAAAACTTCAATGAAACATATTGATACAACCTAATATTTTAACCCATGCTTTGTTTTGACATCTAAAATGATTGTTTAAAATTTGGTAATTTATTTTCAAATCAAATTTGAAATATTAAAGAATATATGATTTGCTTACTCACTTCCGATAGGTTATATCTACTGGGACACATTACAGGGCGTCAGCTATGATGGATCCCCACAACCTCCTAGTTTCTTTTCTTTTCATAATTTCCTCCAATATCTGTTCCGCCATACCTTTACACAAGTACGTTACTCGTTGTTTCTGACTGTCCTCGTAGACAACAATACGTCGTATTTTAAGAACTTTCTTTTTCCTTGTGTGATTTAAACATTTTAAAAGTCTCATTTTTATTCTAATTATAGGTGTCTTTTTGGCACTTTTTCCTACAACGTATTTGCTAGACACATGTCTACAGTTTATGGATTTCTAAGCATCGTTCTGTAGAACCAACTCTCTCCTAAGTTATAAGTCACCTGTGAGGAGATTGATTCACTGTCAAGCACAAGGACCGATATTACAGGCTCACCGTCTCCAAACCGCCTTCCACTCGTTTCGGGTCGTCAGAGTTCTGACGCGTACTTTGACGTTTGGGACTAGTGTAAACATTCTGCTACAGGAGATATAGACCTAAGAGGTATTTTCGTGATATTATGCTGGCCGTTATTTATCAATAAAATTTGATTGATCGATAATACTTAATCGATAAATGTCCAAAGAATTATACGCTTTAGGACATCGAATATCCAAAAATCTTCTTATCATGACCATCTACCAAACTTCAGTTGGGAAAAGTTTTCAAATATTTGGTATACCTAATATTTGCTTAAATAATTCATCACTTTCGATTCAGCCGTAATTTGAGCATCAGGTTGGATACTATGGGTATTTCCTTTGAATCATTTTCAAAAGTAATGTCGACATTTTTAAAATAAGGAATTATCGTTTTTACATACGCTTCCGTTGGATTTGATATGCTAAAATCATCGTTGCTATAGTCATAATGTTACAGTCGGTGAACATTCCAACCTTTTCATAAAATATCACGTGAATACAGAACTTAGTTTAAAGACGCCGAAATGAAACCAATGCATTGCCCAAAAGACACGGATCGAAACGTAATTTAAAACAACTCTCGGTCAATATTTAATTCAGATGGAAAAAAAACGTACAGATCTGAATAAAACTGGCCAGCATTAACCAATATGTAATATAAGCTTAGGATGGAGAGCTGGATAGGCAATCTCTATTTTATTGTTTGAATAAAGATTATGCTTCAGATATCTTAATAATTATTGAGTACAGCGGCAAACATCTACACAGGGCTTGGGAATACAACGGCCGAAACATCATGTGAAATTGCAACTTGAATTGTTGAACTAAAATTGAAAGAAAGTGTAACATAGCAATTCAAAGTAGCGTAGATATATCAAAATATTATTTTCAAAAGCCGAGCAAGTAGAAAGAATGCTAAACTGATATATCTTATCTCATTTCTTAGATGATAGTAAATACTGAATTAATCTACGCTAGAAATTAAGAAAATATGTCAAGCTGTCGAGATGTGGTTTTATCGATGCACACCGAAAGAATCAAAGATGGAGCACATCACAAATGTGAAAAACGAATATGAACGGAAGAATATGTAATAATAATCATATATACACTGTTGAAAGAATGTTTGGAGAATTTAAAACTCATAAGCGATATCTTAGGCTAGTGAGACAAACAGAGAATAATCTGCCTATCAAATTTGAGTAAATAGATGTCGGAACAAGTCCAGCGAAGTCTAAGCAGAATTGTAAAGATGAAAGATATTTAAAAGAAGTAAGCCAAAGACTATCAAAATTATCCAAAAGCATGTCATACAGAGAGAGTTAGCGAGAGAGAAAAATGGATGGTGAGATATAAATACAAGAGTCAGAAAAATGAGTGGTGTTGAAAAAATACTTATTGACTCATCTGTAGGTCGTTTGATATTAATCTCACTTAAATTAAGTTATCGAGGCACATTCTCTAATACGATAAATATTGTAGATATCAGAAATTGTTATTATAATGACTGAAATGAATTAAATTGTCAAAAGATTAAGAATAGAGTGGAAAACAACTAGGTGATCTCCTTTTATGTCTTCTTTAGGACATGAGCGATCATGGCTCTTCACATCTTCCTAAATCTTGTAGCCTTTAACAACGTTTCTACTTTTACTAATACTATCACTCCCGTTCCGAAACCCATTCACAAAAGTTGGCCTGATAGGGTGTCTACTGCCTTTCTCATGTCCTTCTTGCTCGTGATAAACCTTGGTAGGGTTAAAGTCCTCTTTCTTTATTATATGAGATATAAGAAAATTCAGATGTCTCTTTCGGATCCTAAGAATAAGAGACTTTTTCCTTAATATTTCTTCTTTCTTATGAGTTCCGTCCATGAAATTCACACCGATCTTTTGTTATCACTACATTATTTTCTTATATTTAATAGCTTAGCGATAATCTTCATCAATATGTTGTGTCATTGTCTGTAGTGGCTCTTATATTTTAAAGCATATAAGAATAAATCTTTGCAAATCCTTCGATTTAGGATTACATTGCTGAAATTCTTCACCATACACTTCACCTTAACTGTCTTCTTTATCTCCGAAATAAATGAATTTATTAAGAAATATATCTTTCGCTTTTCAGAATTTCAATTTAAGCGTATGTATGTTTCTGAAAAGAATAGCATTTCCCTCGCTACTGGAAATAGCGCAAATGGAAGAGGCAATTGCTTTTAATTTATATTTATCTGGGTTTTTTAGTAATTCCAGATTATGAAAATTAATAATTTCTAGTTTTTCCTGCTTTGATGTATACGTTTCTAATTCATTATTCATTGTCTATCATACGGTTCTTTTTCTGTAAGGAAGACATGATGCAAATCTGTCCGTGACGTATTTTTCAAAATTAGATTAGTGTATTTTCTTGGAGTCATTCCTGAACATTCATTCGCAATGAAAATGTAAAAGCTTATTTTCATGAAAGAAATACTCAAACTTTTTCAGTCTATTTGTCTGACTCCAGATGAGGGTTAATTATTTATATCCCTTATCGAAAAAAAAGTTGACACAAGTTCAACTTTTTTTTTTCATTTAAATTAATAGTAATTGCGTCTTGGTATTTCGCCATTTAACGGAAGCTTTCATGAGAAAAAATTACTGCTATTTTAACATCAAACAGAAATATCCGTGAATTAAGAAACAGAAAAAAAAATAACAATATAGTTCTTGCTGTGAATAAATTGCACGACTTTTTTTTTCGACGGCTTGTGGCAGATTAGTGTTTGCAGTTTCATCTTATATTATGAGAGTTTATTAATAATTAAGAACTCAGATCTTCTAAAAAAAAATAAGTTTTACTCCAGCTAGAATAGTGAAACTTATACGACAATGGCAGATATTTGAAATAACATTCTTATGATATATCAAATTAAATAATATTTGATGTTTATAATCGGATTAGCAGTTTTAGCCCATACATTATAGAGCTCACCTCTGAGTTAACAAGCTTGATCCCCTCGGAGTGCACCGCACGTTGTCGTTTTTCTCCATTAAAGTATCAGATTCAAGTATATGGAACGAAAATATAAAAAAAATGAATATATAAGCCTTTTACTAATACACTACATGTCTACAGAGGAAATGTTGCAAGTTTGTCGCTACTCGTTGGTTATGTCCAAGACAAAGGTCCGTACGAGCTGCAATTCGTTAGTCATATTAGTTCCGAATTTTAAAGTTAAGACCTGCAAAGAAAAACATGCATGGATCGAATCGTCCTCATTCGATTCGTATTCCGTTGATAAAAAGAATATTCCACTCAGACAACTTCTTCCCGAGAAACAACACATTGTGGAACAGACCTTCGAGAGGATGCTTCCTCGATTACACGAATTATAAAATCTTCAAGTTTCCGGACATGCGTTCTCAATCTTACATACACGCATAATCTTCTCTTACTTCTTACTCTTATATCCATAAAACGAACTCAATTAGAACCCCTTATTATTTGTGATCATTTATCTTTAACAAAAGTACATATCATTTATTGTGGACTGGGGCAGTAATTGCCTGGTAAACTTTAATGCCTCAAAAACAAAAGTGCTCTCTATTAATCACCACAGAGATCCTTCCCTACCCTCCATTAGAATGTCTGACGCTCAGCTTCTCGAGAGCAACTCTCTGCGGCTGCTCGGTCTCACGTTGACTGCTGACCTGAGATGGAACAAATACATTAAGTCAATTGCTTTGTCCACCGCAAGGAAAGATGGCTCCCTGTGCCGCGCCAGGAAATTTTTCTCCCAGAATCGATCCTTTAGATCTACAAATCAACAATTCGCCCTTGCATGGAGTATTGCTGCCATATTATGGTCTGGAGCCCCTTCTGTTTGCATCAGTGTTCTTGATAGGCTCCAGAGGCGGATATTCAATATAATTGGCCCTGATCTGGCATCTCCTCTACAGTCGCTCTCTCACAGACGCGCCGTCACCTCACTCTGTCTTTTTTTTACAAATACTTCCATGGCAATTGCTCCGAGGAGCTGCATTCGCTGGTTCCCAGACTTCATGAATTCAAGCGCCCTACGAGGCTGGCATCCCACTCTCACCCTTTCACTGTCGAAACTACTAAATATAGCCGTCTCTTCTACTCCAATAGCTCCATGTCTCGCACCTCTCGCCTGTGGAACTCCGTTCCCCATTCCAGTTTCCCTGAGAGCTATAATCTTCAACTATTTAAATGTAATGTTAATCGACATCTCCAGTTGCCTTGATCTATCCACTATCCTTCTCCTCATCCTTTCCTCTATCACTCCTATCTGATCTTGCTCCAAATCTTCTGTAACCCCTTGCATCCTAGTGGCTTCTCTCGCCTTGCTTGTGGTGAAACGCTTAATATATATATATATATATATATATATATATATATATATATATATATATATATATATAAAACAGCAAAATTGTCCAGTTGTTAAATTGTTTGACCCGTCGCATATTAGAAATGATTAAATATATCTTACTGGAATTCTCCCAGTTTTTTATAACAGTATTGGACTCTACTATGAACAATTAGAATGAATTTATCTCTAATTAGAAATGATGATCCCTCTTGCCGGTGTGACCTCCTGATCCATTCTCTTGATGGTTTTTGAATAAACTTTGAAAATGGAAGCCAGAGTATGAATGCTGGTATATTTGCTGAAGCCCTGGATGATCTTTTTCCTCTCACCAATGCTCAGTTGAGAAGAAATATTTGAGAATAGTATTTTTTTTTTCTATCTGGATAACTCAAAGGGTTTTTCAATGATTCTTGCGACAGATGGGACAGGATGTCTAAACGTCTAATCTGAAGCCTTGGAAAAAGAAATTCATTTAGATTAAGTATTCTTGATAAAATCCAAAAAAGAAACTGCAATGATATTAGTCATGACCTGACATCTCGGATTCTCTCAATTTCCCACCGCCGTAACGTAGCTTCACCTGTCTCTTTTCTATAAATAATTTCATGTTAATTGTTCTGATGAGCTTCGAGATTTTATGAAGTTAAGCCCAGTACCAGATTGGCGACAAAGTCTAATTATTTTAAGGCTAACTTAACGAGATGTCACCCTATCTTCTATGCTAAAAATGTCTACTACCGCACTTCCTGTTTATGCAAATCTCTGCTTCTCGTGTCAATTATGACAATGGAAACCTTAAAGGCAATGTCAATTTTTATATTCTCTGTTCTAAATTCTTGTCCTTTAAGTTGCCTCTCATTAATAGTGTTTTATTTCACATATTCTATAACATTTAGTAACAACTTGCGTCTTAGTGGCTTTATTGCTTTGCTGGGGGTGAAAAGATTTAAAACTAAATTTAACTAAATAATCCCGCCAAATTATTTGGGTTATACCTTCTTGATGAGGGCCATGAATTTTCAGCAAGCATTATATTTAAAAAAAAAAAAAAAAAAAAAGAGAGAAGCTATCGATGTGGAACAGAATGGATGATCGGATCCAAACGAAGGACGAAAACTTTATTTGGATCAGTCAGAGAATGAGCGGCGAGAAGACGTGTCGATGATGAGTGGGGAGGTAAACAGATGAAGTTAAATATAAGTGAAAGACTTATTGATATGTGGCAGTTCCCGTATGAGAAGAAAAGAAATCAGAGATGCAAAAAGTAAATAAAAAGGAACATAGAAAAAAGGTAATATTGTTTAGAGATTCAATATTCGATACCAAGGTCACGATATTTACACACACCTCCATCAACGTTCTCATTATAAGCAGCTTAGCTTACAAGTTGGGGTCCTGGAATTCAGGAATGTTTGTCTCAGACATACGCAGAAACACATACATACACACATAGACAAAGACACACATATACATGCATGCATACACACACACACACATATATATATATATATTTCATGCAAACATATATATATATATATATATGTATATATATATATGTATTTATTTCATATATAGATATATGTGTTTGTGTGTCTCTCTGTGCGTATGTATGTATATTGTGTGCCAAATATATATAAAATAATAGGTGTTGACACTTAACGTATATGTTATATTTTTATAACGATGCATCATTTATATTTATATTATACAAATATATATTTGTACATTGTATATATATATATATATATATATATATATATATATATGCTTATATATGCATATATATACACATATATATGTGCGTGTGTGAGTCTGTGTGAGTCCGTGTGTTTCAGCATATTTGAAAGGCCATGAGCAAAAATTGACGCTGCTCAAACACACAGGAGTTAGGCAATGAATATTTTTTATCGGGATTGTTTAATAATTTAGCGTTTTACTTACCTATACATATACACCCGTATACATAGACAGAAATGCACATATATATATATATATATATATATATATATATATATATATATATATATATATATATATATATTATGTGTGTGCGTCTGTATATACATATGCAAAAACAGAAAGAAATCTTGTAATATATATATATATATATATCAAGTTTTTCTCAAAAGGCCTGCTTTTATAAAAAGAAACATTACTTACCTATATATATTTTATATAACCAAATATATGTGAATATATGAGTCACATGAAATTGACACTATACAACAGAAACAAACAAGTACGAGCAAACACACACTCATGGACACACATACGCAGACACACACACACACACACATATATATATATATATATATATATATATATATATATATATATTTATTTATATATGAAGATGGTTTATAAATGAGGCACGTTGATCTAGTTATATATATATATATATATATATATATATATATATATATATATATATATATATTACTTTCGAACTAAGGTTGGGAAATAAATAGGCTTTTTTCTGATCTGAGGAACTACAAATCGAATGAGATTTTCAAGTTATTCGATAGAAGCAAAAGCTATAAAATAAATATTAGGAAACTGACGAAATGATTATGAAAAAAAAAAGAAGCGAATTCAGAAAAAGATCCTCCTTGGGGCGCTTTTCTTATCACAATATAAATATGAATTTATGATTCTCATAGATATTTGAACAGGCAAACATAGATACATACATACATAGATACATACATACATACATACATGCTAAATATATAGATAATTATATTTGTGCGTTAAAATAATACATATATATATATATACACACATTCACAGAGACACAGGTACGCACGCACGCACGCACATATATATATATATTTATGTATATATATATACATATATATATATATATATATATATATATATATATATATATATATAAATATATATATATACACATAGAAATGTAGCAATTTATAAAGATCATTGCATACGATATTCCCATATTTTTATTGTATGTAAATATACTGTAATGATATATATTGTTTAATATTATATATATATATATATATATATATATATATATATGTATATACACTGACACATTCAGAGAGAATGATAGACATATTCTATAATTGTAATGTGACATGAGTCTATCAACAATTGCTATAAATGTGTACATATATAGATTTATTTATGCGTGTGTGTGTGTGTGTAATTTTCAGGTATCTACATATACATGTGTTTGTATAAAAGCATGATGAAGCATCCTAGTATACAAATGTTTGTACAGGTTTCTGCATGTTCATCTATATATATATATATATATATATATATATATATATATATATATATATATATATGTATGTGTGTATATATATACAATGTACACACACACATATATATATATATATATATATATATATATATATATATATATATATATATAATTACGTAAATATATACGTGAAACTATTATATGTTGATAAATTATATAAAAAATAGAAATCATTAGCTTCTATTTGGCAGTCATAGCATTCTGCTGGAAGTTAAGAACTGCGGCTGACTCTCCTGAAATTTTTCATTTAAACCGCAACATTCCAAATTGAAAATAATTTTCTCGAGGCACTATCCTATTTGACACCGATTTCTTATCCAGACTTTGCTGAGATATCATTGCAATCATTCATATATATATATATATATATATATATATATATATATATATATATGAGTACTGTGTACTCCCAAACACAGTGTGTTAACACACAGTCATATGTATGAAGTATCATCAAGAGCTCCTTAACATTGGAAGTTTTAACAGAAGTGTAATTTTGATTATAAATCATCACCGTGTAACATTAATCTCTTTCATAAATATATTGATTTGAAATATTTTTTTTTATCATTAGCTTATATTGATGTACTTAATATATATATATATATATATATATATATATATATATATATATATATATATATATTAAGTACATCAATATAAATTTTATCAAAACTAATAATACTTCTTTAGCTTTGACACAGTATCTTCTGCTTATGTGTGCTTATATGTGGTACTGTTGTTTTTACGTTTGAGCATGACCGAGCTAGTTTTCTTCCTACTGTCACATTGTAAACATGGCCGATTCACTAGCAGTGTGCCTCAAATGTGAACAAAGAGGAATGATACGAACCAGTAGAAAACTGGCAACCTCATCAGTAATAACTGATTTTCGGCATCACAGTCACTCAATTTTTGAAAATTCTCGATCCACTAACTTCTACGCGGTCGTGCACTTTTACGATGTTTTTTTAGACAATTCACCCCAAACAGGTGGGGAGTACGACTAACACGCAATGGTTTAATAACAAGAGTAAAGAGGCATGTTTTGAGATAGCCTACAGAGAAAGACGGGGATTAAGTTCAGAGTGTCAGGTATCGATTGATATTACACTTGAATATTTGAAGATTATAGACATTGGGGAAGAAAATAAGGAGAATGGAATTCCATAGACGGGAGGTGCAGGAGAAGAAGCTGTTTGATTAGAAGAGACGGTTACATTTAACCGTTTTGACAGTAAAAGCGTGGAGACAAGAAGCCAGCCTGGTAGCTCGCTTAGATTTATGCAGTCTGGGAACCACCGAAAGAAGCTCGTCGGAACAGTTGCCGTTAAAATACTTGTTTGCCTTAAACGCCTACGATGACTTTCAACCCAGACACAGCTTTTGTTATGGTCCAGGTTATGAGCAAGGAAGAACAACACGAACACAAGAGTAGAAATAACGAAGGTATATTACACGAAATAATAATGTGGAAGGATTTTAGTATGACTGTCAGTCTGGTTTGGAGTGAACTTCTATCGGATCGACTCGATTCGGTATCTAGACCCCCCACCCCACCCCCACGAGGGTTGCATGTGGCACAAGGTCGAGTTTAACGTGGGTTTCCCAATCCCCCAGGCTCAGCCAAAAAGATGCCCTTAGAACACGCACAAACGGGATCGGGTTGGTCAATCACACCGAACGAGACTCTGCTCTTCGGCCCTCTCTCTTGAGAGGCGTAGTATACATAGTGTTAGGAAGAGTTCATTCTGTAGTTATAGGTAAGGGCCCATGACGAGACTCTGCTCTTCGGCCCTCTCTCTTGAGAGGCGTGGTATACATAGTGCTAGGAAGAGTTCATTCTGTAGTTATAGGTAAGGGCCCATGACGAGACTCTGCTCTTCGGCCCACTCTCTTGAGAGGCGTAGTATACATAGTGTTAGGAAGAGTACATTCTGTAATTATAGGTAAGGGCCCATGACGAGACTCTGCTCTTCGGCCCACTCTCTTGAGAGGCGTAGTATACATAGTGTTAGGAAGAGTACATTCTGTAGTTATATGTAATGACCCATGACGAGACTCTACTCTTCGGCCCTCTCTCCTGAGAGGCGTAATATACATAGTGTTAGGAAGAGTACATTCTGTAGTTATAGGTAAGGGCCCATGACGAGACTCTGCTCTTCGGCCCACTCTCTTGAGAGGCGTAGTATACATAGTGTTAGGAAGAGTACATTCTGTAGTTATAGGTAAGGGCCCATGACGAGACTCTGCTCTTCGGCCCCTCTCTTGAGAGGCGTAGTATACATAGTGTTAGGGAAGAGTACATTCTGTAGTTATAGGTAAGGGCTCATGACGAGACTCTGCTCTTCGGCCCCTCTCTTGAGAGGCGTAGTATACATAGTGTTAGGAAGAGTACATTCTGTAGTTATAGGTAAGGGCCCATGACGAGACTCTGCTCTTCGGCCCACTCTCTTGAGAGGCGTAGTATACATAGTGTTAGGAAGAGTACATTCTGTAGTTATAGGTAAGGGCTCATGACGAGACTCTGCTCTTCGGCCCACTCTCTTGAGAGGCGTAGTATACATAGTGTTAGGAAGAGTACATTCTGTAGTTATAGGTAAGGGCCCATGACGAGACTCTGCTCTTCGGCCCACTCTCTTGAGAGGCGTAGTATACATAGTGTTAGGAAGAGTACATTCTGTAGTTATAGGTAAGGGCCCATGACGAGACTCTGCTCTTCGGCCCACTCTCTAGAGAGGCGTAGTATACATAGTGTTAGGAAGAGTACATTCTGTAGTTATAGGTAAGGGCCCATGACGAGACTCTGCTCTTCGGCCCACTCTCTTGAGAGGCGTAGTATACATAGTTTTAGGAAGAGTACATTCTGTAGTTACAGGTAATGACCCATGACGAGACTCTACTCTTCGGCCCTCTCTCCTGAGAGGCGTAATATACATAGTGTTAGGAAGAGTACATTCTGTAGTTATAGGTAAGGGCCCATGACGAGACTCTGCTCTTCGGTCCACTCTCTTGAGAGGCGTAGTATACATAGTGTTAGGAAGAGTACATTCTGTAGTTATAGGTAAAGGCCCATGACGAGACTCTGCTCTTCGGCCCACTCTCTTGAGAGGCGTAGTATACATAGTGTTAGGAAGAGTTCATTCTGTAGTTATAGGTAATGACCCATGACGAGACTCTACTCTTCGGCCCTCTCTCCTGAGAGGCGTAATATACATAGTGTTAGGAAGAGTACATTCTGTAGTTATAGGTAAGGGCCCATGACGAGACTCTGCTCTTCGGTCCACTCTCTTGAGAGGCGTAGTATACATAGTGTTAGGAAGAGTACATTCTGTAGTTATAGGTAATGACCCATGACGAGACTCTACTCTTCGGCCCACTCTCTTGAGAGGCGTAATATACATAGTGTTAGGAAGAGTTCATTCTGTAGTTATAGGTAAGGGCCCATGACAGCTTCTGACCAGGGAAATCAGATTACGGATCTTTTTTCTGATAGTTTCACACTACTCGCGGAGCGGCCGTGTTTACACTGTAATAACAACAACAAGACTGGTGTGATTAAGCTCAAGTTTCCATCACGTCACCACAATGATACCAACGATCAGCATGCATGGGTAGAAGGCAGTATGAGAAACCTACAGATAAATTATGACGATAATTCGAGTAATTTTTTGAATTAGACTCGTATATGTAAGAACTAATTGATTTATTTTTAATCCTGCATTTTGTTACTTCGAACGTTATGTTGAAGTGAATACATCTGTCTGAAGTAAGTGATTTATTTTTAATCAGTATGTATATCGTCTATCAGCCTGTGAATTTCAGAAACTATATTATTGTATGTCGGATCAACGTTGGTTTCTCTTACAAAGGCAGCGAGCAGATGTTCGAAGCCGGTTGGAGTGGATATTTAAATTATTAACTTTTCTTGATGGCGCCGCCCATCAGACATATTATGGAATGTTTAAAAATAAAGGAGTACGTGGTGTCTATATCAAACGCGGTTATTCACTGAAAAATGAAATATATATATATATATATATATATTCTATGAACAATAGATCTCGGAAAGAGAATAAATTAAGCAAATCTCAGAATTAGCCTGTAGAAAAAGACAATATGTATAAAAGAAAAACAGGCAATATGAAAACTAGTTTCAGCCGACGCGTTTCGTCTAATGTCGACTTTTACAAGGCAAAAAACGAAATGAATTTATTGAAACAAAACATCTATAAACAACAAACAATATGTCGTTAACAACTAGAAGAATGTAGAAACGCTATTGTACAGTAGCGGCCATAATATAAGGAACGGCAACAACAAAGACATAAATATGTGTATTACTTAAAAAGTAATGCATGATTAACAATGAATTTTTTACCGAATAAAGATTAGGGTGTAATGCATAAATATTATACAAAGTTACAAAAATTTACATAATATTTTTTTTTTAAATAAAGATTAAATGGAACAAAGGAAATAAGCTACTGGACAAAAGTTAAGGAACGATCCTGTTAATACTTGATTGTGAACAAAATATCAACAAAATTTAATATTTGGTAAACATCCCCTAATTTTCAATGACTTTTTTGCATCGTCGACCACATGATCTAATTAATTTCTTGCAAAAATCAGCAGTAATTCCCTCCCATTCGTCTTTCAATAACTCCCATAGGTGATCCTGGTTTTTCGGGTTTCTTTTCTGAGCCCTTTCTCCAATTATCTTCCAAACATTTTCTATTGGATTCAGGTCGGGGCTCTGACCTGGCCACTTCATTAGGGCTATTCCTTCTTCTTCAAATAAAGCCATAATCTTCTGAGCCTTGTGGCAAGGTGCATTGTCCTGCATGCAAATAGGAAAATCATAAAGATTATGGTGTAATCTTGGTACCACATGCTGCTGAAGAAGCCTTTTGTAAATCTCAGCATTCATCGCAGATGATAGGGCCAACTCCTGAAGATGAAATCATTCCACACACCATCACACTGCCGCCACCAAACTTAACGGTTTTCTTGACACATCCATAAGACAGTCTTTCACCTGTTCTACGGCGTATGTAAGTTTTGCCCTCAGAACCAAATATAGTAAACTTGGACTCGTCACTGAAATGAACTGTATCCCATTATGCGTCAGTCCAAACAACATGTTTTCTCGCATACTCCATGCGTGCCCTTTGGTTTCGTTGTGAAATGAGAGGCTTCGAAGCTGGAATACGGGCATGCGATCCTGCATTTTTTAATCTGCGAGCAACCGTTTTCCTTGAGATCTTATCTGTCTCTTCATTAAATTTACGGGCAATTGATGTAGCAGTTTCAAAACGATTTTTTGTAGATATTCTAACAATTCTTCAATCTTCTCTTTGCGATGTTTTTGGAGATCTGCCGGTTTTTCGTTTTGCATCTAACGTTTTATCGGTTTTATACCTGCTAATTACACAATGAACGACACTTTTAGACCTATGAACATTATCAAAAATTTATTTATTTTTCTTGATTGTGATAATGAGTTTTTTT
This sequence comes from Acanthosepion pharaonis, assembly GCA_903632075.3. NCBI lineage: Eukaryota > Metazoa > Mollusca > Cephalopoda > Sepiida > Sepiidae > Acanthosepion > Acanthosepion pharaonis. The sequence continues at coordinate 1,608,833 of CAHIKZ030000037.1, forward strand.
CTTCAAAACAGAGCGTTTTGCGTGTAGAATTTGCCATATTGATTAAAAATAAAGTCCTAATGATAAATGAACTTTTACTTATTGTTGAAAAGCTCCATCGAGTTTTCTAACAATGTAAATTAAAAGTTTATGCAAATTATTAACATCGTTCCTTAACTTTTGTCCAGTAGCTTATTTCCTTTGTTCCATTTAATCTATTATGTAAATTTTTGTAACTTTGTATAATATCTATGCATTACACCCTAATCTTTATTCGGTAAAAATTTCATTGCTAATCATGCATTACTTTTTAAGTAATACACATATTTATGTCTTTGTTGTTTCCGTTCCTTATATTCTGGCTGCTACTGTATAATCATATGGTAAACTGAAAAATTACGACAATTTATATTTGAAGAGAATTTTTGTACATGTAGAAATATTTTTTGTATTGTTGTGTTAACGGATTCAACCGTTTTCTTTTGATTTCTTGATATATTTGTTGGATTCGGAAAGTAGTGATTCTGTTAGGAAAGTTGATATTGGGTAAAAAAAAATCCTGGGCGTAGATTTGTATTTTGATAATATTCAATGGTGGAACTCTCGAGGATTTTTCTTCTGATTGAATTATTTTCTTTTTCTGTAAGTGTAGCATTTATGAAATCAAAATAAATAAATTCAACCACAAAAAATTGTTTTCACAAATTTTGAAACTACCATCGTTTCACGTTCATGCGCAGGTTTCATCCCAACAACGATTAATTCCTAACAATGAAACGCCTCACAAATAAATGTTTTTTTTTTTAAATTTGCCTTACAATTTTGTCCACACTGTTCTTGCTATATAAAAATGCATATCATTATCTCATATAATATCATATCATGTGTATGTTTGTGTGTGTGTGTCTTACAGGAAGAAAATGAGTAACTACCGTCAGCGGTAGCGGTGTCAGGATACTGCTGAGTGCAGTGACTATTAAGTGGAACTATCCAGTCGAGTTAGAATGAATTATTGAGTGTCTAAGTTTACGTTTTGATTTAGGATTTGCCAGACGTTAAGCTTAGCCGCACTACTGACGAGATTTTCACTAAAATGGTGTAATATCTTTGGCTGACTTTTTCTTCTTTCTTCTTGTTAAGTATTTATTTGCGTTTGTAATTAAATCCTGTATTATTTTATCCATTGGAGTATTGAGTTCTTCTTAACGGCCACATTGCGTCACACACACACACACACACACACACACACACACACATATATATATATATATATATATATATGTGTGTGTACAATATCATCTCAATGGAGCCATTAAAAACTGAGATGGAAGGCTTAAGAAAGAACGGTAAAAGAACACGAATAAAGAAGACAAATGATGACAATTGACACTGCATGTACACTTTTTAAGAACGGGTTGACTGGAAAACAATTAGCCAGAAGATATTTCCCCAAGCGACAGAAGAAACAGTTAGCATAGAACATACGGTTAAATCTAGCTGCCATTTCAAAAGCAAAATGATGTGTCCGTATGCGTGCATGATTTAGTACGGAAAATTTCTCGGTCCATCTTCGTCCAAAATTAAGACCAGTCCAGCATGTATATATTTCTGTTGGCGAACAACTGTATGTACTTTGTTGCTTATATATGTCTGTGCGGTGCTGAGTGAGATCTGGTGAGTGTGTAGACATCGCCTGTACATATTTAACCTTTATTATCCAAGGTAAGGATTTTAAATTAATATTCCGAATCCGTTGTAGTTAAAACTTCTATATATGCTCACATATATTGGTTTACTACAACATTATTTTTTTTACTAGTAGGTCGGCCAGATGCTGAGTAAAATGACTGTTACATAATTTAAATTTTCATAAAATGTATTTGCAATGCTGGCGCAGACCATAGAGTATACGATGATAACAGTTTTTTTTTTGTTTTTTTAATATATGTTTCATTTAACATAGACATGTTTTTTTTGCCATATATAGATAAAAACTGGGATCAATATTTTATTTTATAAACAGGCATTAATGGAATTAAAATAATATTTAAATAAATGGGCCCAAATATTTAAAATTAGGAATATTATCTAATATTAAATGTAAAGTCAGATTACTGTTTTTCTTTATGTTTATAAAATTGGGAAAAAAGTCGAAAATTAGGTCTTAGTCACCACATAAATATAATTCCAACAATTTTTCATATCCCAGCAAAATCAAACGCTCCCATAGCATTGTTAAATTCTGTGTTAGTTCTTTTGGTCCCCTGATAACCATTATGGAATAATATAGGTTTTTCTGCTTGTCTTATAATTTTGATTTCACGATTGCTAATAACAGATTTGCTAAATTGATGGCAGGTATTAGATTCTTGATGATGGACGGATAAAAGTGACCAATATCTGTAAAAGAAGATAACACAGAATTTCATATTGCTCTGGGAGCGTTTGATTTTGCAGAGGAATGTATAATTTTTAGAGTTTTGTTATTTATTTTCGACATTAAGGACATCGAAATTTACAGGGATTACGGTGTAATTCCCCTCGGTAAAACAAGCCCAACTAATATAAACCGACTTAGAAAGAAACTGATAAAATTGTTCAAAGTTTACGAGTTAAATATTAACTGAGCCAGCAATGCAAACGTGATCAACATTCTCGATGTGACATTTCTCTTTAATATTGCTTGTTACAAACCATATAGCAAAGATCAATATAACTAGAGATATGTAAATAAGTCCAACAATCCATTCATTATTTTAAATAATTTACATAAATTTGTCCAACTGCATCAATAATGAAATATTTGATGATAATAAACTTAAATACTTTATAGCATTAGAAACACGCAACAATAAGGTACATTTACAAAATTAGAAAAAGGGAATAATAAAGAGTTACGCCGTATATGATTTAAACGAACTTTTAATTGTAAGAATTTTCTTAACTTTAATTCATAATCCATTTAATCGCTCAGCAATGTTAAAGAAAATTATAAATAATAATGTGAAGATCTGCTTTAGGTGCGTTATAAACATCGATAAAACAATATTCCAATATAACAATATTACGCTAATTAAATATATGTCCAACAAAGATAAGAAAGTTAACCTTTTTTAAACTTAAATGCAAGTGTCGAAAAATATAATCTGCTGCTTAATAGGCAAATGTATGACTGACAATATTGTATACCGAGCTAGCATACATTCCGGTAACAATCTAAAATTTTGTTTTGATTCCATTGAAAATTCGCGGAAATTCCGTTTCTATCATCATCCAAAGACTTTTGGCAACATGCATTATATAAAGAGCACTGCTTTCTACAAACATTTTTGGCAATTAAATAATGATGGTAATAAACACATTATTACGTGGGATATTGTAGCAAAAAAAAAAAAACAAATAAGACAATAAGAAAGGGGACAGATGTAATTTATGCCTTAAAAAAATTAGTTATCTTAAAATATTTAAATAATCCTAAATTGTCAAACAAGAGAAATGAATTGATGGTTACATAAAGGCTTAAAAGTAATTATTTATTGAAATGCGTTCATCCAGATTAATTTTAATGTAAAGTATAACCTTTACCTATTTATTTGTTTGTTTTGTATTATTAAGGCCTATAGATTCATTTATTTTTATAAAGTTTTTCATTTTGTAACTATAGTTGTCACCTTTTATGTTTAATATAAACTAATATTCCCAAATTTAAATAATATTTTTTTTCTATAGTGTTAGGTCATTCAAATTTAATATAATTTTTTGTAATAAGTACCACTGAATATTCTTAATTTAAACATAAAATAAAATATCTATCTCCGTTTATTTTAAATATATATAATAAATATACCGTCTATTTTAAATGCAACATATATATTAAAAATAAAATAAACTGTAATTCTCGTATAATATATAGACGGCGCCAACAATGTTTTAACCAGGTATTTCTATTAAAATTTAAATTATGGAATGGCCAGTCTCTACCCAGTACCTGAAGACTGCGTTGTGCATTAAACTACAAGTCGTGCCACCGGTGAGGGATAATATGTATATATTTATAATATATACTTAATAATAACATTGTATTATTAGCATCAGAATTGTATGTGTGATATATATATATATATATATATATATATATATATATATATATATATATGAAGAAAAATATATGTAAAAACAAAAATCTGAATATGCAAATATGATGTTTTAATAGTATTTCCATGTCGACGTCAGAACATTAAAACATCATATTTGCATATTCGGATTTTTGTTTTTCCATATATTTTTTTCATACTGTCGGATCTATATCCATATATTTGCTTACACACACACACACACACACACACACACACACACACATATATATATATATATATATATATATATATATATATATATAAAGGGTGTTCCAATAACTTGTACCTATCTTAAATGTGAATTACGTTTAAGCATCTAATATTTTTTTTCCTTTTAAATTTAACAGCTTAAGACTTTGGCAGTTTCAACCATGGAAAGATTAACAATCAACCGACGTGTTAAATTTATCGAAGCCTATCACGGAAATGGACGTTCAAACAGAAATGTATTTTGCGCACTTCGTGATTTTTTTTGCTCAACATCCTCGACTAATCGAGAGTGCAATTGGAAACGATTTATCTTTGTTATGAAGAGGTTCAATTCCTGTGCGCGATGACGAATAGGGGTGTCTGGATTTTCAGCCACATTCTCGTGCACAGCAGCAATGTTTTCAGCTGAACGGCGTAAACGAACACGCAGTGGGTTTTTCCACATCTGCAAGCGATCCAGTTTGTTTGAAATTGCCAAAGTAAATTGTTTAATCTGAAAGAAAAAGGAAAAATAAAATCATTAGACGCTTAAACTTAATTCACATTTAAAATCGGTCCAACTTATTGGAACACCCTTTATATATATGCAAGAATGTGTGTGTGTGTCTGTGTGTGTGTCTGTGTGCGCGTGAGAGAGAGAGAGAGAAAGAGAGAGAGAGAATTTGTGTATCAGACGGTAGTTCGTGTTTCACCATGTCCGTTTCTTCAGAAATGTGACTTTTAATGCTATTAATACGTAGTGGTGCTTGCGGGGTGGGGAGGATGCGATCTCGGCGTGCGACAAATTTGCAAAATGTGCGAAATCTCAGGTAATGGGATGCCCCAAGCCTTGTAAATGAAATCGGCTAGACGGAACATTTCAGGAAACCATCAATATTTGCGCTAACATTATAAAACATCATAACCGAGAATGTTGAGAATGTTGTCCTTCATCAAACTGTTGATCACACCGAAAAATATAACTAATGTCCTCTCAGCATAGTTGCTATGTAAACAACAGTTGGTTTTTTTGTGTGTTGACCAAACACAAATGTGCCTGCGCACACGTCTGCATTAGAGATTGGATAGACGCATCTACAATCAGTAAAAAATGATAGCTAGATGCAGAAAACTTGCATATATATATATATATATATATATATATATATATATATATATATATATATATATATAGATAGGTTATATATATATATATATATATATATATATATATATATATATATAATTGATTTAAAATACGTTTTTTCTCGCTCTCTATATATAAATCAATTAATTTATAATATTAAATCAATTAATTTATAATATTAATGCTCTGTAATTTTACATTGAGCACTATTTTGTAAAAATAAAAATATCTATAAGAACACTGGATTATATATTCTACTGTTCTTTTTTATATATTATATATATATATATATATATATATATATATATATATATATATGTGTGTGTGTGTGTGTGTAATAGGAAGAAATGGGGTATAATTGCACTTTATGTAGCATTTATTTTTTTAAAACGCATAATATTATTTTTTATATGATGTTAAAACAAAAACGTCTTAAAATCGCTACACAATAGCTTTCATGATTCGGCACTCAAGATATACTTTCCCAGGTGATAGGAAATAAATTGTGAGTAAAATATTATTTCAAAAGCTAATAACAAAACATACTTAAAATGAGGCTTGTGGTTTTACCCTGATTAACAAAGTAAGTGTCAGACCTAAGAGAAAAAGTGAGCAATTTGATCATATTAAAATGTAATTTGAAATATAATCCTAGATAAGGTCATGAGAGGCAGGCAAAAAATTAATACAAGCTATAAGCGGGTGGCAACCATGTACCAGTTATTATGAAACAAATGTAACTTGTTCAATTTTATAACGAGCTAAGCGGTGTGGTAGGAAGATAATCAAACATAGTTAATTGTAGCATATTTTTAATACTTAATAATAAAAATAATTACTTATAACATTCCTTATATATCTATAAAGACATACAATGCAATATTATTCTACTTGGTTAATTTATAACGTGCATGTATATATAATGTCACCGTTATAAGTACATTAGATATATAATCCCAACCTATTATTTATTTAGCTAGTTAGTTTTGCACATTTTTATTATATTTTTAATCTGTGCTATAACTTACGTTAATGGACATAACTTGGGTATTTTATGCTAAGAAAATGAGAGTTGCTCCAATTCAAATTTAAAGAACTTTCTCTTCTAAATATTTATTCTTTTTTTAATTCTTCGACTTTCAATATTAGGAATTTGAACGATATAAATTATTAATAGTTAATTGTATATTTTAAATAGACACGTTTGTACACAGAATTTGGAATCATCAACACTAGAACACGAGAGACAACAGACAGAATCCAAATCTAAAGATTGCATTAACTGTATGAAAATCCGAGTTGTGTCATCGACATTGGATATTATGTACATTCTAATAATACACACACACGCACACACACACGTACACACACACACACACACACATATATATATATATATATATATATATATATATATATATATAAAAGATAAAGAACAGCAAGATATATAATCGGGTGTTCTTATTAATATTATTATTTTTATAAAACAGTGCTCAATGCAAGTTTACAGGGCACTAATATTCTAAAATTCGCCTGAAATTGAAAGAGGATAGGGACTTTAATTTAATTCTATAAATAAATTTGAAGTTTCAAGTTTCTATTTTGAAACATGGTAATTCCTGTGTAGCGATGGAACCAGATTTTTAAATTATCATAAATATATATATATATATATATTCTTCCTCTTGGAATTTTTTTCTGAAAATATACATGTATGGGTATTTATATATTTTGCATATGCATGTATATTTTCCATTAATATTATCTATCTATCTATCTATCTATCTATCTATCTATATATATATATATATATATATATATATATATATATATATATGACATAATGATATATCTTTTATATGTCAAGAGCAGTACTGAGGAAATTGTAAGACAAAATAGAAAAAATAAACTGTTTCCCTCTCTATCTCTCTCTCTCTTTATATATATATAAGTTTACCCTTAGATCAACGCCGAGTGATGACAATATGTTTACGTCTTTTCTCTGTGTTGACCCGGGAGCACACTTTTATATTTATATACACACTGTCTCTGATATTGCTCACATTTACCCATAAATATTCATATCTTAAAACAAGATATATATATATATATATATATATATATATATATATATATATATATATATATATATATATATATATGTGGCATGGTTCATAACATAGGTATAACTTCATAAAAGAAACCGTATATCATTAAGGTATTGTGTGACGGGAACTCAATTTGCCTATAAATTGAACAGAGATCGCAGAAAATTCAAGGGTGAAAATTCAAAACATTGAGAACATAAAAGAAAGAAAAAAAAGATATTACTGTCAGAAAAAGAAATTTGATAGAAATTAAAAGGTTAATATACTAGAAGTTTGGATTGACCTGAATAATCTATTTGAAGATGCTGCGATGGCGAATGCAAACGAGTAGAAATGATACAACATATTAAGAACATTGGCTAAAAGCATAAAAAGCTAACAAACTATCACCTTTAAGTAAGCATCACAAAGTAGCCATGTTAATTTGTTCGAAGTAGTACATGAAAACTGATTACTTTACTATAATGCTTAGCCATGTTTGTAGAACTGTAATATATTTATCTGATATCTGGGCTCGAAGTTACATCATAGAAATGGACAACGTCATAGAATAGTTAAAAACAGGAGGGGGGGCGTAAGTTTTTGTTTCCTATATGATGGGGGAGGGGGATAAAATTAAACTTTTCCTACATTCTGATTCTTTCCTAAATTATATGCAGTTAATAATTGAATGTTATTGGCCAAGGCTCTTATTTTTCAGTGTTACAAGTCAAGCTATAATTAAACGAATAATTATATTATTGTAAAATGATGCTGTTTCATACTACGTTGAAACACCAGTTCACATACGATTACTGATGTTGAGAAACATTGAGTCTGAACAATATCTAGTTGAGTGACCGCTTGGGAATACCAGTTGCTATAAACTTGAAGATACGAGTGGTATAAAATATTAAAAGACAGTAATTTCATTTTGGAGGTCTTAAACTTAACAAGGCAGTTCTTGCCCCAGTTAACAACAGATTGAAGGTCATTTTTTTCGATGTGCTACCAATTTGACCATATCGAACTGATAAAACTTACTATTACGACAAAAGGCAATAGTAGTGAGACCAGCATAGATATCGAGAACTGATGAATAAGGATGCTAAAATGTGGAACAACGGAGATCCGAGGATACAACCCTGGAGGACATCTGAAATAAAGCAAAAAAAAAAAAAAAAGGTCTAGAAGATTGGTAGTCCAAGACAATTTCTTCCGCAGATTGATAAGAAATTCCTCCAGAAATATCATAATCTTGCGAAGAAGACCTGCATGTCAAACCCTGTCAAGTGCCCTAGAAATATCCAAATAAACAGCTTTATATTCTGATATGCCTAAGATGGATCCGGCAGTGTGTCTATGAGCTAATTCAAGTTCAAAACAAGAAAGGCATTAAAGCCACCAAGACGTAATGCATGACTGGACGGGGAAGAATTAGAAACAGGAACATTACTTAGAAACGAGAAAAAAAAAAGGAATAATAATCAGGAAAATAGCAGATAACGATTGGCATTGCATTTAAATTTTAACAGATGAAATTTGGCAGAAAAACATGGAGACGTAAGTGAGAAGTGCAAGAAAAGAAAGCATAGAATATACGGTTAAATCCAACAAGCTCGGCAGTAAAATTGGTGAAAACTTGTCGCTAGACTATTAATGCGCTTAAATTCGCAGAATCAAGACAAAGTAGTGAAATGCTCATCCATACATTTACCATGAAAGCGTTTATAATATTGCTCATTGTTATTTTGATTTTATGAAGTATCTCTAGATATATAGAAAGAGCACCGGATCATATGTGATAGCAATATTCTAAGCATGGACGAATGGTGGAATTATAGATATGCAAGATAAAAAAAAACAAACTCTAGCTTGACAGGGTACCAACCTTTATGGCAACTAACCGAGCAATAGATTCAATATAATCTTTCCGCTTCATGCCAGCCGAGAACATTCGTCCAAGAACGATTCCTGCGAATCTATTGCAACATCATAGAATTTCTTTATGCGACACAGTCATTGTTAAAACAAGAATACCTTGATAAGAGTGCCATAATATCTTCTGTTGTTTCATTGTACGATTTTACAAGCAAACAAAATAAAGTATTTCATCTCTTCCCTTAGTTTAGATAAGAAAGTTAGTTAAATTAAAATATAACCTTTGAGGGCAACCTTGGTATCCATCACGGCTTATTCTATCAGCTTTTTCTGCCTAAGTTACTTCCACTTACCAATATGCCCACAGGAATATAATTGTTTAGCTGCCAAATAGATCATGAAGTCCACAAACTAATTCTGCATTCAATGACGTTCACTGATCTAGGAAGCCGAATTCGACCTCACTTGCTCTAAAATTTGTAAGATCAAAAACAATTTGGTGTTTCACAGCAAACGCAATTTCTCGTTCAATTTTACGAGAAATTGCTTTATTTAGCTAAAATGGTAGGCTCTGCTTTTATTGACCTCAAATGTCGACTGTGCTATATACCACGTATTTTAAAGCACCACTGGATATGTTATAAATATTCCTGCAAGCAGAGGAAAATTAAGATCTACATCCATTTTTCTAGAAATTGATTAAGTTAGCTTGAAAAGCAGTTCTGCGTTTGTCTTTAGCCTCTGGTAACTTTCAATGGCCCATGTGGTCAATTTCATACAGCCTTTTGTTATTACTTGACAATTTTATACTGTTCATGGCATAATTCAGTTTCTGATGACTGTCCGTAATGTCTGAACAAGCATACACACTAAAACAAACAAACAAACAATTAAGCTAGAAAAGAGGCTATGATCGCTAAGATACATGTTTTGTGCATAAATAGAAATACAAATATTTCTCTAGCATAATACACTTTACAGAACGAATAAACCCTTCCCTCATTTCCCAGAAGCGTATTAGCGAATCATGAGAAAATTATCCCGTCGAATTTACTGACAACTCTCTCTCTCTCTCTCTCTCTCTCTCTATATATATATATATATATATATATATATATATATATATATATATATATATATATATATATATATATATATATATATATATTAAACGTTATTTCTAAATGGATATTCATATTTTTAGTATATGGTCTGTTTATGTATTTATTTGCATCTATCGGTTTTAATATTCGAGAAATCGTGTTGGAAAAATATGCAGCCCCAGAGCATATTTTTCTAACATGAATTCTCGAATCAAGAATCAAATATTCCAGCTGGTAGATTTAAATAAGTAAATATACTGTTTTTAAATAAACAATGAAATACAGTATCTACTCAAATATGAGTATCCATCTAAAAAAAAATATCATTTAAACAAATAAATTAAGAACTGGTCGAATTTAATTCATTTCTTATATAATATATATATATATATATATATATAATAAAATGCAATATATATATATATATATATATATATATATATATATATATATAATAAACAATATATATATATATATATATATATATATATATATATATATATATATATATATATATTTTGAACAATAAGAAAATAAAAAATTAAAAAATTAAAATCATTAGACACACTGGGTTGTAGATTAATATTCTTTCGTTTTTTTTTATTATTATTATTCCATTTAGATTCCTCGACTAGTTTCGACCGAAATGGCCATCATCGGGAGGAGAAATATTTCTGCTTGCTGTTGGCAGTGAACTACAGAAATGAATGTCTTTTGTTGGAGAAAATGAACTTTTGTCTGTAGTTTTCATTTGTTTTTTATTTTTTATCTTTTTCACATGAATCTTTTAACATTCCTTGTGTTGGTCAAACAGTCTCTTTTAAGTTGTTATTTGAGATAAGAACTGGATAGATACATTTTATCCTGAATTCTCTGGTCAGTTTGACAGTTTTATTGGACCTGGTGAGGGGATGTGTCTCTGTTTAGTGTTTGTGTGTGTGTTATTTGGTTCTTAGCGAGTGAGTGAGTATGATATGCGTAAGCGTGTGTATTGCTGTAGGTGTGTGTTATCATTTGGCTCATTAGGGAGTGAGTGAGTATGGTGTGTGTACGTGTGTATAATCGTGTGGGTGAGTGTATAAGTGTGAGGCCTCCATTATATATATATATATATATATATATATATATATATTAACAAGGACTTTGCCCGCAGAAATAAAACATAGATTTGCCCAAAATAAACGTCATTTTTTATACATTTCAAATCATTTCGATCAACCGTTTTTCAATTGGTATTAGTTCGCGATAACAAACATAATCAAGACACATTAATGGTCTCCAAGAAATCACAAGGTTCATTCAACTGTAAAGATTTATTATAAAAAAATGATTGTCCAATGCTGTGTAGATGCAAATTGTTTCGACTTTCAGTGTGTAGCAGTCACTTCTAAATTTGTATGATTGTCATTTGGTTGTTGTTCTTGCAGGGAGACAGGCAAATTTTGACCTTTAATCAACCATAATGAACATATAAAATACTCCTTTTGTTTGCATAGGCTCGGCTGGTAGAATTTGATATACAAAGCGACAAGAACTCTAAGATGGAATACCGAGTGAGCACTATGTAGAATAGAAAAGAATGTGTCCTCATGCTCGGCAGCACAATCCGGATTATTCAACAACTGCTGCTTAAGCAGTTCACGACTTGTCGATTGGGCAGCTTTTCATCCGTTACGACTTCATTGGACTGGTTTTATTGACGCTGTTGCGACTACACATGCGCAGGAACTGGAGACGCTGAGAGATTCTTTCTAAATTTGAAGGTTACCGACGTCTCTCATTCGTGTGCATGTATACTCATGTAAAAATCTATCCACCATGCAAGCATCTATCACCATGTATACATTCCCTAACAATTAACAGATACAATATTTAAAACTAGCAAAAAAAAACGCGTAACTATTTACCGTAATAAATTAGAATACTGCGTTGTCAGTAAACGAGACACCCCGAAGCGCCCAAAGAAGTTAATTGGAATAGAAACGTTAAAATGATTATAATTAATTTGCATATTAAGTTATAACTATGAAAATGTCGGATGTTTCTGCTTTGCAAGCAGTTTGAGAGTAGTCCGGATAAAGAAAAACAAGGCAAGTAATATTAATATCTGGGTAGTTTCATATCAGACAAAGGAAAGAGCGACACAAAAATTAAAAGGTAGCAGAGCTGTAGTGAAACTTGTTTCCTAAGAATTAAGCAAATTGATGAGTCTTTTTTTATGCAATCGCAAAATGAAAGTTGTTATTAACAGACTCTTTTCTACATCGACTTGTACTAATGCAGGCCTACACCAATGCTCCTAATTTGGTTTCAATTTTCATCATTGACCTTTCTTATCGCAGTTTAGGTTTAACTTACCAGGATCTGCTCCTCTACTGTCACAACAGCTCAGCCTGTTTTTTGTATGTCTTTTTTTGTGGATTTATATCAAATATAGTACATCAGGATTAGGATTCCGTTCCCACAGGATTCAAACTATACCAATTCTCATTGAGTCATAAAAATTCGTACAAGTGCGATCACTTTTGATATTTATCTAGCTTACGCAATCTCTGACATCTCTGACTTACGCGCTTTTTAGCATATTGCGTAATTCCTATTTTAGAAAAAGGAAAATTGAAAGCCAAATGTAAAAAAAATAACATGATTTTTTTTTCAGTTTATGGAGAAGTTACTGGGAATGATCGAACATGACAAAATGTTCTGCGAAATTTGCAGTAGAAAGATGCTGCAATATTGCGTATTGTTTGTCTTGGCACCCACCCCCAAAAAAAAACTTCTCAATACCTTTTAGTCGAATAGTCCAGAGTGCTATCAAATATCATACTTATAACATCCATTTATAATAGGGAAATTTATTTACATGCACGTTTACCTAACTAACATTGATGACGTAATTTCCACGAAAACGATTTATGTGTACCTGTTCAACATAAATATTTAGAAAAAATGAGTTAGACGTTCAAAATTGGAATACAAGTGATCTATTTGGTCATGAAAATTTCAGAGGGATTAGCAGAACATTTTTAGAGTAAATTTTAGAGAGATTAGCAGAGCAATTTTAGAGGGATTAGCAGAATATTTTTAACCATTAGCTACTATTCATTCGTCATATACAACATATATTTTACCATTGAATTACCAGAATTCTTTATATTAAATATATTCAATTGAATATCAGAAAATACATCAATAGAAGTCTTTTAGATATTATATATTCATTTGTCCGCCGTTTCATCATAAACATCACCTTAGGAATACTACTTATGATGGCATTTACAGTATTCTAGTTACTGAAAAAAATTCCTGCCATACCATAATTGCACCGACGCCTTTCCCTTATCAGCTTAAACCCATTAATCCGCCATATACTGTACATACAAAAATTTCAAATCACCATTTATTAAAACATCTACAAAATTCTATTAACTAAATCAATTCCTTGCAGTACCGTAAAACGCATCTACGAAATTATTTTCATTACTATATGTCCACTCATCCACCATATTCCGAGCATATTTCGCCTTTGAATCAACATTTCTTATAACATTTATAGAATTCTTTAAAATAAATATATTCCCAACAACAACAACATAAAATGCAGCTACGGAAGCCCTTTGTTGTTACTGAGATATCCTGCAAGAATGAAACGAAATTATGAATATGCTATTCAATAAATTTGTTGCCGCCATCTTTTTCCTAGTTTATCGAAATAGCATTTTATCACACAGTATTTGACTAAATATCGATGTTCAATAAAATAAATGTTTTTGCTTCTAAATTATACGACATCTCTGTTTGTACTTTCTTATATACCCCGCACGCACACACACGTGTGTATTTATTGAATATACGAGGTGAAAATGAAAAATTATATATATATATATATATATATATATATATATATATATATATATATATATATATTCCGGGATGAAATCGAGTACCAATAAATAACAGACACCAAGAATGAATATTAGGAAAATAATGTATTAACGTAATAATACAAACTGGTAATGCAGGTTAGTAGTTCCAGGAATACGGGTTAGTAGCAATATATATATAGAGTTTTTGGTATTGAAGTATCGCTGTATGACTTTGTACTGAGTCTACGCCCTCGCTCACTGTGACTCTTGCAGGCTACGTCCGTTCTGTCTGTCTGTCTGTCTGTCTGTCTGTCTGTCTGTTACCTTTACCCTCTGTTGCTCTCGACCCTCGGGTCTTCACGTATCAGTAGTATATGTATATACTGGGTGAGTCCATTTGTGTAAAAAGGGGAGAATCCCTCAACACCCGCCTCTTTAGATCCCTTTTTGGAGGGAGTTAATATCTTTTCCTTTTATGACCGACAATCAGAGGCTCTGTAAATTTGCTTTTCCTGCTGGTCCTTCTAATTTCTGCCTCTTCTTGTGGTCTTTGAATCTCAAAAGCTTTAAAAATCGCCTCCACCGAATCATCATTTTCAGCGGGTGAGGAGCTTGGCTCTTCAACCCGTCTTTTTTGTATTTGGTCAATATGTCTTCTGTGGGTACATTTTTCTCCTTGTATTGTGTACATCACGTTTCCTAGTTTGTTAATTATTTTTTTTCAAAGCTCTCTTTAATTCTTTATCGACATTCTCTATGGTAGCAGACGGCACTTTCCGCTTCTTTTTAAATACTGGTTGGACATTTTCTTTTAATTCAATTCTGGCTGCAAACTTGTTGCGTCGTCCCAATCCGCTCGAAAATACCTGGGGACATTGATTACGTAATTCTTCCTTTAACTTGGTCGCTTCTGATGATTCGTATTCTATCTTTTTACAAAAAGAGCTGATAGGTAAATTCCATGTCGAACTTTTGCATCCAGTCTGTGCCCACCAAATTTTCTGTATCTTTCATTACGAATATTTTGAGTTTTCTTGTTTTCCCGTGAAATTTTACATTTAGGATTACTTCTCTTTCGAATTTTATACGCTTTCTTGTAACAGACTTAGCAATTTTCTGTGTGTGTAACATGGTTGGTCAATTAAGCTTTCTTCATGTTTGTAGGTTAATTATCGTCAGATCTGATCCTGAGTCTAGTTGCAATTTTATCTTTTTATTTAAGATTTCAAGTTTCACACATTTCCTTATGTTAATATTGTTTTCGTCATCCATCTTAGTAGCTCTTATCCTACTAGTAGATTTTCTGTTCCTACATTGGGGTGACTTGTGACCCATTTTTCCACACGCAAGACAGTTTTTATATTTAAAACGACAATCCTTATTCCACTGTAGTCCTCCACATCGATAACATGCAGATGGTCGGGGGTTATATTTGTTTTGATTTTCGTCATTATTTGCTCTGAACGTTGTACTTTTTTTCATTATTATAGAATTTTTGTTTTCTTTCCGTGGAGGGTGAAAAATATAAACTTTTGTTTAATTTACGTACCTGTGATACTCCTGACTCCTCAATATCCTTCGAGTGTTTCTTTATTCTCAGATATTTTTGGCAATCTTCCGATAGTTTTTGTAGTGTTAATCCAGGTTCATTTTGCAGCTTTGAAAGCATTCTTTTGCGCATTTCGCTATCTTATGCCGAGACTAACCCTTGTACAAAAATAAGACACTTGAAAATGTCAGGGTTTAATTCTGCCAACTTGAACTCGTCGCAATGTTTATT
>CAHIKZ030000037.1:1630000-1642500 GCA_903632075.3 Acanthosepion pharaonis
TCTTTTTTAAAAAAAGATTACCAGCAATACTTCTTTTTTAAAAAAAATATTACTAGCAATACATCTTTTTTTAAAAAAAATATTACCAGCAATACATCTTTTTTAAATAATATTACCAGGAGTATATCTTTTTTTAAAAATATTACCATCAATACATCTTTTATTTTTAAATATTGCCAGCAATACATCTTTTTTAAATAATATTACCAGCAATACATTTTTGAAAAAAATATTACTATCAATATGTTTCGGAAAAAAATACCAGCAATACAGTTTTGAAAAAAAAATAATACCAGTAATATATTTTTAAAAAAAAGAAAAAAATTACCAACAATATATTTTTGAAAAAAAAAATATTAATACATATTCTATTCATATAAACCTATCCTAAAAATCTTGTCGACATTAAGTAAACTACTGAGGTTGATATACCATAAAACAAAATAAACCAAACCAAGCTAAAACTCAGTTCATGATTTGAAGACTATTTTGCTATTTATAAAAATAAACATTACCGCTTATTTATCACGTTTCTGCAAAGAATGTTTAATTTCCATTGTATATTCTATTATCACATCATCAAAATTGTAAATAGAAGGCAATATTTAGAACTGGTTATTTTGTTTTGAAATGAATGCTTTATAATGTTTTGAAATGAATGCTTTATAAACCAAAATAGTTTGTGAGGAATTGTTTACCTGTGCTCGCATCAAAACAAACAAAATCTCTGAAATACAATCATTCATTTATACTATTATTTGCTAATTGAAACATTATTCTCATTTGGTTTTTATAACCGTACCATTGTACCAATCGGTATTCCACACTAGTATTTTTCCTAACATTGTAACCTCATTTTACTTCAGTATACTTCAAGAAGGCGTGCCCAGCGTCATTCTAACTTACCATTTTACAAACATTTGTATATTTATTCTTCGCTGACATAATTGCCACCATTTTACCCCTCCGATAAATTACACAATCATTACACGCACTTTTATCATTCACTTATTGGACATTCATTCTTAACCCGTATTCTGCACATCAGCATTCTATGCCACCATTTTTTGTACCGTTGTCCCTTCATTACTTTCCAGAATTTTTCAGACACTTGTACCTAATTCTTCACACGTTTTCTTCCGACCGGGACTCTACAAAAACATTCTTCGCACCATTGTACCTTTATCGTTTTCCATTACTCTTCATAAACTTGTACCTTCATAATCTTGTACCTTCATAATATTGTTATTTCATTCTTCACCCGTACTTTTCACACCAGAATTGTACACCTTAATTCTTCGTCCAGTTGTCCTTTCATTAGTCGTCAGTATTCTTCATACTCTTTTAACTTTATCCTTCACCGTATTCTTCACACAGGCATTCTAACCTACCATTCTTCCTAGAGTTGTCTTTTCATTCCTTTTTGTTAATCTTCATACATTTGTACCTTCATTATTGACCAGTGTCCGACACACCGGAATTCTACACCACCATACTTCCTACTGTTGCTCATTCATTCCACCCCAGAAATTCTTCAAACTAGTGTGCCTTGTGCAATCCTGCACCGCTACTTTCAAAACTTTTAGCTTCATTCTAAGTATCGTCTTACTCAGTGAATTTCTTCAAATTACAATCACTTGTAGCCATATTGTCTTTATTTGTCTAGTCATATTCGTCTTTTGTAGGCTATACTTTAATTCCACTGAAATAGTCTAAATAATACTTCATCAATAACAAATCAAGGTAATCTAGTTCAGTTGATTGAATAAGGTCTTAAATAAAAAATTTCTTATCTCTTACCGCATAGAATGTAAGGCCGCAGAGCAAAACATATGGCCGAAGTGTACGATAGATAGCCTCAGTGTAAACTCTTCTTTTAAATGATTCATTCTGCGGAACATTAAAGGTTAACTTAATTTAGGCGAACATCATACGTGTCTATAGAATGGCATGACGCATAACGTTATATATTTATCGTTCAATAAATGACATATCGCTTTTATTTTTTTCAATATTCAGCTTTTATGACAACAGTAGACAAGAGTCGATGTAAATAACACTTATGGATCGTGATATCTTAAAAAATTAAAATCGTATTTTATTAGCAAAGTGTGTTTTGTTTTGTTCATTTCACGCCATCATTATTTCAATATTTTAATGTTTAACACTTCCACTCTGGCATTTTTAGAACACTGTGGCTTTTCTGTGCTGGCCCGTTTTGGTAAAAATAGGGAATTGCTTTTTAATGGAAGAACAACTACATTGAGACTGATAACGGTTACTCATGGGCGACGTCATATTGATTTTTATCGGTTACGTTACAGTACGGAATAAATCCAACATTACCAATTCATGATATAATAGCATACATCATAAAATAAGTAATTATTCTGCTCTACAGTTATTGTCTACGCTGATTTCGAAATAGCATTAAATGTATATTAGTTTATAACCCAAATACTAGGGACTAAAATGTTACTCTGTTATGAAGATGTATGTATACGTTGACGGCATGCACTGTTAGATAAGCAGTGACACATAAATAGGTTGTATAGTAAAAGAAGTGTTAATAATTTGAGGGATTTCATTTTTGCGACTGTAAAATTATTAACACGTGGCCGCCATATTTGAATATACGCAAAGAGACCAATATAAATATGAATTTTGACATGTGCTATATAAAATCAATTTGATAGGCACAGTTTACTTGCTAAACAGATTTTAAATGTTTGGGGTTTGTTTTCAATTAGTGTCTGAGTTTTTCTTTCTTCAACTTCGTAGAATTTATATCATGCTGATTTAGTTTTAACCAATTATATCTTTAAAAAATTACTGAGAAACGTACAAGTCGTAAAGGTGAACGGGGTTTCACTGATTCTGAGTTTGTCGTTAATACCCAAGAAATATATTTAAATATCGATTAACTTAACAACTAGAGTACATTTACTGTCAATAATTAGAAAATCTGAAAAATGTATTTACAGTGTATTTGTTTCTTTCAAACATACACCGCTTTAATTTTCAATGGATGCAGCAGTTTTATATTGTTCAATTTTCTGCGGTTTTACTTCAAGTGAATCATGGCCCTCCGCAACTTTCTATCTGTTGTAGTTCTTTATTTTTTTTTTATTTTAATAATTTCATACCAAGCAAAAGAATATGGCCACTAACATTCAGGGGGTTTATGAGTGCGAGACAATATGTAAAAAGAACATTATTCAGGAAAGAGAAAAATTAAAGAATGTGTGTGAGAGAATAAGTGAAAAAAACATTATTAAAGAGAGAGAAAAATAAAAGAATGTGTGTGAGAGAATATGTGAAAAACAGTATATTAAAGAGAGAGAAAAATAAAAAAGAGAAAAATAAAAGAAAAATGCGTGTGAGAGAATATGTGAAAAACAGTTTATTAAAGAGAGAGAAAATAAAAGAATGTGTGAGAGAATATGAAAAAACAGTTTATTAAAAGAGAGAAAAATAAAAGAATGAGAGAATATGTGTACGGAGAGAGAAAATAAAAGATATGGAGTGAGAGAATAAAAACAGTTTATTAAAGAGAGAGAAAAATAAAAGAAAGAGAATATGAAAAAATTATTAAAGAGAGAGAAAAATAAAAGAATGAGTGTGAGAGAATATGAGAACAAACATTATTAAGGAGACAGAAAAATAAAAGAATGCGAGTGAGAGAAAATGTGAAAATTCATTATTAAGGAGGGAGAAAAATAAAAGAATGTGTGTGAGAGAATATGTGATAAAAAATTTTTAAGGAGAGAGAAAAATGAAAGAATGTGTGTGAGAGAATATGTGACTAACATTATTAAGGAGAGAAAAAATAAAAGAATTCGAGTGAGAGAATATGTGAAAAAAGTTTATTAAGGAGAGAGAAAAACAAAAGAATGCGAGTGGGAGACAATTTGAAAAAAATTATTAAGGATAGAGAAAATAATATAATTTGTGTGAGAGAATATGTGAAAAACATTATTAAGGTAGGAGAAAAATTTAAAAAAAGCGAGTGAGAGAATATGTGATGAAACATTATTAAAGAGAGAGAAAAATAAAAGAATGTGTGTGAGAGAATATGTGAAAAACAGTTTATTAAAGAGAGAGAAAAATAAAAGAATGTGTGTGAGAGAATATGTGAAAAACATTATTAAAGAGAGAGAAAAATAAAAGAATGTGTGTGAGAGAATATGTGAAAAAAAATCATTAAGTAGAGAAAATAAAAGAAAAGAATATGGAAAATATTAAAAGAGAAAAATAAAAGAATGCGTGTGAGAGAATATGTGAAAAAAAGCTTATTAAAGAGAGAGAAAATATGTGATAAAACATTATTAACGAGAAAATAAAAGAAGAGAAAAATGAGAAAAAAGAATGTAAATAGAGAATGAGATAAAAAAAAAAACAATATTAAGGAGAGAGAAAAATAAAAGAATGCGAATGAGAGAATATTTGAAAAAACATTATGAAGGAGAGAGAAAAGTAAATGAATTCGAGTGAGAGAATATGTGGAAAAACTTTACTAAGTAGAGAAAAAATAAAAGAATTCGAGTGAGAGAATATGTGATAAAACATTATTAAAGAGAGAGAAATATAAAACAATGTGTGTCAGAGAATATGTAAAAAAAACCTTATTAAGGAGAGAGAAAAATAAAAGATTGTATGTGAGAGAATATGTAAAAAACACTATTAAGGAGAGAGAAAAATAAAAGAATGCGAGTGAGATAATATGTGAAAACTCATTATTAAGGAGGGAGAAAAATAAAAGAATATGTGTGAGAGAATATGTGATAAAACATTATTAAGGAGAGAGAAAAATAAATGTATGCCAGTGAGCAAATTGGTGAAAAACACTATTAAGGAGAACAGGAATTGACACAACAGAATATAACGATTGACATTACATTTAAGGTTTACAGATCAAAGCCGGTAAGCAAGGAGACGAAAGAGCCAATAATCTTTTTCAGACACCTGTTATAGAGCGATGGTTGAAGTAAAGAGTATTTATGAGGAAACTTCAATCATGTTTAGGTCCTTTAATTACAAACCTTAAACCAAGACGATGTAATCAATACCTTCTGTCGTGTCTTGCAGAACAATGGTTTAAGTAAACCCATGTTAATACGAAGTTCAAACAAGCTAAAATTTCGTTTAAATCATTTCACCCGCAGCAAAGCAATAAAATCCCTAAGACGCAACGGGTTACTACGTTTGAGAGAATATGAAAAAGAAACCCTATAACAAGAATATGAAGAAGAATCGAACAGAAAATAAAGAAGATAGAAAATAACGATTGGTGTTGCATTTACTTCTTTCAAGATCAATGTTGACTGGGAAAGAAGATGCCGGAAGAGAGTTCCGCAAGAAATAAATGCGAGAGAAGGAACTATTAACATAGAACTTAAGATTACACCTAGCCATTTCAACTATAAAATTATGAGAGCCTGTGGCCAAACTAGTACTGTGTTAAAATTTTTGGGACCATTGACAATAGTTCTTGGGAAAAATTACCATGAAAGTATTTATAGAAATGACATAGGAAAAATACTTTGGTCTTGGCAATCTGTGTCCCTTAACAATTCCCACAAGTTATTCATGTGCCGCTTTATTCCTTGTCGCATTTGCCATGGATTGTCTTGTGAGAATCAAATCAACCTAGACCACCTTTGTCATCTTTTCTCCACCCCCAAGAAAAAGGAAATACGTATGCTTTTTGTTTCCCTTTACGGTGAAATAATGGATAGAGGCACGGATTGAAGAATCGGAGAGCCGAGTTCGAATTCCAGTCAAATCCATTACATTCAATTACGTGATAATGCCCTTTTGAAAAGTTTGAATACGCTTCTCCTCCCACAAGCAATAGATAAATAGCAGGAGAGAACGCATACTATAGCTTTATATGGAAACTGGTCTCCCGCAGAAAGAAATCGCAACCTGCTAAGGGTAAAAATCTGTCTCGTCAGACATGTATCGAAAGATACATGATCACCTAAGCGTGCATCACGCATGGCATATAATTGAACATTCATGAAGATGTCTCCTTTGCTTACGTGCGACGTCTCATCACCTGCAGTTGATTTCTTACCACAGGATTTTTTTCTTTATTTGTGAGCATAATGTCTAGCATTTACTATGATGATTGACATTACACAACAATTCGTCATTCATTTCTTTGATGGAATATTTTACTCCTATGGCATGCATCTTCCAGACATAGGTTCTTCACAGATTCCTTTTCGGTTCTCTCAGATTGGCTTTTACTCAAGATCTTCCCTCGTGTGTAAGGGTTTATGCGATTTTCAAGGACATTAGGCAAATGAAAACATAGCAGGCTTGGTCGGAATATGAACTTGGCTTCTTTTTCCATTTTCAGTGGGAATAACTGTCATGATGCCCTTATATAAGGGGGGAGAAACGATAGTTTTTTTTTCTTTCGTTTTAATAATGCATAATGGACTTTAAGCGAGTGAGTGGAACCGATTTTTATATTTTGGCAGAAATGCGTTTCTTTTTTTATTTCAAAGTAAAAAAAGGGGTTAGGTTTTACACATGACTGCAGATAGGGGTTTATTAATTTGACATAATGGCATTTTCTTTTCAAAGTTCAGTAGCATTAAAGATGAAAGGCATTTTTCTGTTAACTCAATGGTTTTCTTTTCATGTCAATCAAATTGCAACATCTCTTTTTTTTTCTTTATCTTAGTTTTCGATCGTTTCTAAATAACTACATGAATGATGGGTCCTTAAAACCATGCGAAAGTAAATGCTCTTCTGCGAATTAAGTTTTTTTCCCAAAATTTCTTAGGTTTGTGTAATTAGCAGGCATTATTTATAATTTATATTCACTGACTCGTTTTATAGATTATGCAAATACGTTAGATAAAGTACGGCACAAAAAACTGAAGGAAATGCGTGATATTTGGCGATGAAATCAGAATTTTACAAAGCCTCTACTGGCAGTAAATCGACGGCATAATTTAATCCAACACAGAAAAATAGAAATGAATGAACGTCAAGGAAACGTCTACACTCCGCATTCATTCAAACTATATAGTGAAGCGACTTGGGCGCCCTGCGGTGGTGTAATGGTTAACAAGCTTGTCTAGCTAGAACAATTACGAATGAATAGTGAGTTCGATCCTCACTCGCCGCCCTATACTTTCGGCCTTGTGCCACATCCTAGCTACGCTTGGAAAATCGCTATACTGAGGCGATACTTAAAATAAATAGAAGTCCTATCAGGATTCATTATTGGTCGCCATAATTTTAGCAACATAAGATATGCAGAAGGCAGTCTTGATAGCAGAGATAGAAAGGAAACTACAATAACTCCTAAGAGAAGTTACAGTTCAAAGGAACCAATTCCTTACTAGAAGACAGAATGTTGTTAGTAAAATGAACACCTCAACACACGAATTAAAATTGGAAATACCAAAATCAAACAAGTACAACAATTTAAATATTTGGCAAGTATTTCAACGGAGGACGGAAAGTGCTACTCTGAAATCCAAAGGCTCATTGAGATAGCGAAAGAAGCCTTCGAAAAGCCAAGCAAAAATTAAGAAACAGGAAAACTTAGTACTGAACTGTTACGTAATATCAGACAGTGAGTACTGAACAATATCTTTGATGAAAAAGAGATTTGATGCAACAGAGATATGTTTCTAAAGATGAATGCTGATAATACCATGAACCGAACCTATGAGCAAGAACAAAATTTTAGAGAATATGGAAACAAAAAAAGAACACTTATAATAAACAACAGAAAGAGACAGTTGACGGTAAAAATGGTCCAATCAAATCGAGAAAGGAAAATGATCCTGAACGGTTACTCGTGTAGATTCTTTCGCACCAATGCAGGTGTTCTACAGTGTTCCATCCTTGGTCTTACGGCGTATTTAATTTTCATTCAAGACCTTCCCGATAAAATCATCTCTCATCTTGGCGTCTACGGTGATGACATATCCATTTACTCCCGCCTCATTAATAAAGCTGATCAGACAGACAAGGTCAAAATGGCAGCAGGTGTCGAAAACGTTAACCGTTGTTAACCGGGGCAAAAGATGGCTTGCTAATTTTAACGCCTCCGAAAAGAAACTATTCTCCTTAATCACCTGAGAGACCCCCTGCTGCCTTCCATCAGTATGGCTAATGCAAACTTCCAGGAAATGACAAGATTCGTCTTCTCGGGCCAACGTTCTCAGCTGATCTGAAGTGGAAAGATTATATGGAATTCATTGCTAGGTCAGATGCTAAGAAAGTCGGTTCATTATGTAGAGCGAGACAATTTTTATCTCCAGGTACTATTTTGCATACCTATAATTCTACCATTTGTCCATGCTTCGAACATTGTTGCCACATTTGGTAGGGTGCTACTGAAATTTAACTTGAGCTCCTTTATAACATCCAAAGAAGAATCAGCAATATTATTGGTCCTGATCTGGTAGGTGGGCTTCAGTCGATTTCCCACCGCCGCAGTGTTGCCTCTCTGTGACTTTACGATAAATACGTAATTGTTCGGATGTTGTTTTCGCTATGGTACCAATTTAAACGAATTTAAACAGTCGAGTCCTCATCAATTTACAGATGAGATGGATAGATTTAGCATAAATTCTATGCTTAAAAGTTTCTTTTCTTACACTTCTGTGAAGTGGAACACGTTTCCGGACACATGCTTTCCAGACAAATTTATTCGATAACTACTGTCCTCCTTTTATTCGTTTCCTTTCCAGTCAACATTAATGATACTTATCCTATTTCTTCCACTTAATTCACACACACACACAAACACACACGCACACACACACACACACACATATATATATATATATATATATATATATATATATAGATAGATAACTAGACTCGTTTCGAAAAACCCTCGAATTTTTGATTTGCTAATCAAATCAATCTCGAGGGAAAAAAAAGGTTTTAAAAAAAGAAAGAGCTACAAACATGAACTTCTGCCGACAAAAAAATCGCACAGATGCAGGTCTGAAGCCCAAAGAAAAAACCACGATACGAGTAAAACTAACTAACAAAAGAACTCAATACAACCGTAGAACAGACCTTTTTTTTTTTTTTTGTTGAATAAATATTTACTCCGCCCCACACGCCACTTAGGTTGTTTTTGTTTTTTGTTTTTGTCACGTGGTATGATTTTGGCTATCACCTATAAATATGTGTTTCTCTTTGCCTCGTTAGCCAAAATTTCCCTGACGATCCGTTTAGGTGAAACCTACGTAGGTTTGTCTGGCTCACTAGGTGTATATAAATATATATATATATATATATATATATATATATATATATATATATGTGTGTGTGTGTGTGTGTGTGTGTGTGTGTGTGTGTGTAGGTTTTTGTGTCTGTGTGTTTGTGTGTAAATTAAGTCTATCGAATGCGCAGGCCGATAGACGTAATACACGCTAGTTGAAGGCAAACAAAATAATAGGACGACCACACAAACAGATATTTAATTAACATAACATTTAGTGTATGTATATATATATATATATATATATATATATATATATATATATATATAGAGAGAGAGAGAGAGAGAGAGGAGAGAGAAAGAGAAAGAGAGGAGAGAAAAGAAATGAATACAGATGTAGTTTGATCGTAGGAATCAACATTATATAGTGCCTGTCAGTAAGCATAAGACTGACAATGATGACTATATATATATATATATATATATATATATATATATATATATATATATATATATAGAGAGAGAGAGAGAGAGAGAGATATGGCGGGGGGCAAAGAAGATGGATGCCTAATTTTTTGTTTACATTAAATATCTTTCCTGAAGCTTTTTAT
Organism: Acanthosepion pharaonis; assembly: GCA_903632075.3. Lineage (NCBI taxonomy): Eukaryota > Metazoa > Mollusca > Cephalopoda > Sepiida > Sepiidae > Acanthosepion > Acanthosepion pharaonis. Next base: position 1,639,823 of record CAHIKZ030000037.1, read on the forward strand.
TCTAGTTTTAAATTTGATATTTCCAATAACCAAAATACTTGTACTTCAAGCTGAAATAAAATTCGTTGGAATGTCTTTATTTGTTATCAGTAAAAATGATAAAATAGTCCATATTGACAAATCTGGCAACACAACTTTATTCTCTTTAATAAATATTATTAAAAAAATAAAATATATTTTTCTGAAACTTTATTTCTGTAAGATTAGCTGATTTCAAGTTGAATTAATCTGATTATAAATAAATATTACTTACTTTTAGTACAAAATGTCGAAGAAAATTTTTTTTAATACGGTTGTGTTTGTTTTTATAAGGTGTTGACAAATTTCTGGAAAGACTTACATTTGAGATTTCTTTTCTAAACGAGACATAGCTGTATCAGTTTGTTCACGAATATAACTTGAATGCCTTTTTTTATATATATTTATCGAACTATACAACAATCTTAAAAATTCAGCAAAATATTCTAAGCAACTTAATATTTTATTGGTACTTAGTTTTATAGACTCTTTTTGAGGAAATTACCAATTTAACATTGGTACTTACTGCTCTTATTTTCTGAACATCAGTATTTTAAGAAATCGATATATTTATATACAAATAAATTAAATTCATAATTATTTTTAAAATATTGCTTGTCGTGGAATTGTTTTCAGCTTTTTCATTTATAAGTAAATAGAGATTTAATTTAATAGGAATATCACTTGGCCGATATAAATTAATATATAATTTTAAATGATTTAAATGTTTATATTTTATTCTTTTTAAAATGAAAACAAAATGAAAATAGTTATTGCAAAAATTCATTATTCATTGAAAAACTTTAAAGAAATTTTACTTCTTAAGACAATGATATCGATATTATATTCGACGCCTAAAAACAATTAAAAGCTTTTCCAATTAAATGATAACATATTTTCATTGCATTTTTATTTCACGATTCACAGCCGATTTTATGTAACAGGTTCTCCAGTTTTATTAAAATACTGATTTAAATTCTCCCAAGCCTTATTCTTATATATATATATATATATATATATATATATATATATATATATATATATATATATATATATATATATATATATGTTAAAATCCTAGGAAAAAAAATGAAATTTATAATTGAGAATTCTAAGCATTTATCTTCTTTTTTAACAGTGCCCGATAAACAGTAGAGCATAACATTATAATTGTATTTTTAAAATATATAATTATCACTAGATAAAAATCATTAAATTTAAATTCAATCATACAAATTATACTTAAAATACAAACTTCCGTTCCAACATCAAGCGATTCTAAGAATGGTGATTTTCCAAGCGTAGCTTAGATGTGGCACAAGGCCGATGTGTACGGGGTACCCAGTGAGGATCGTACTCACTATTCAATCGTTATTGTTCTAGCGAGACAAGCTTGTTAACCATTACACCGCCTCGAGATGCCCAGGTTTTCCAAGCGTAGCTAAGATGTGGCACAAGGCCGAAAGTATGGGGCACCTAGTGAGGATCGAACTCACTACTCATACGTAATTGTTCTAACGAGACAAATTTGCTAACCATTACACCAACTGGAGGTGCCCAGCGATTCTAAGAATAACCTCTTAGAAATTGATTCACTTCTTTTATAAGTACAGACAAATTTGATATTTGGAGATATCAGAATTAAGGAAAATTCCATCTTTTTATTTTAGGGGTGCTAAGTTTTAACTTATTTAGAAAACGCTAATGTATAGTAGCTACTATAGATTTAATACATCAGTATATATATATATATATATATATATATATATATATATATATATATATATATATATATATATATATATATATATATATATATATATAAACGTAGGTATATAGCATAAACAAAATGCGCAAAAAAGTATTGTATTGATTAAACATTCGTGTCAATAACATCAATAATTATATAACATTTTCTGTATACATACTTTTTCAGTCTCCTGTATATATTATCATAAATTGTATAAAGAATTTCCTAATGATGTGGAATTATGTAGCATAATTGTTCCCATGGAAAGCGGTACGCCAGCTGAAAATGACCATATTTCTTGTGTTAAAATGCAAAAGGCCTAATTATGTCTTTTCTCTTGGTTAAATATGTTAGATTTCGGCTCCCTAGGCTTAGGTGTCAGCCAGTTTATGAGAAGATCTCCTCCGAATTTTAAAACCCTGACCAAAACAACGGAAGCCTGCATGAGAATATTTCCCAAGAAACCATGCTAATTTACAGATAATAAAGACAAGGGAATCTGTGGGGAGAGATGCTCACATATGTCCTGAATAAATATAGCATAAGAGGAACATTTCTCATGTTAGTCGATATCAACATATGTACGGAGATGCTTGCAGCATTCTGCTAAATTAAAACCAGAGTTTCATTTGTCTGGAACTAACTTTGCTCCTGGAAGGTCATTCCTTTTCATACATGCTCATTACAACGTCGAAAGAGAAGCGCTTGTTACATTTAAAGAGAAGTTGTCAACAACACCCCCGAGAAATTTTCTTGATCCCAAGCTATTCACGGCTGACATTTTCATTTCTTGGACGAATTCGTGTATAATCGGCTCCTCTCAATTTAGAATTGCATTTAAATGAAACCAAACAGGGTTTGAAGCGTATGGAAATCAGTGAGGTAAAAACGAAGCAGCCATATCTATACC
>CAHIKZ030000037.1:1645000-1662500 GCA_903632075.3 Acanthosepion pharaonis
CTGGTTTTAATTAGACGACTTTGCAACATCTTCCAATTTTAGTAGCATGGAACGAAACAATTCTTGTCTTGAATATGGTACGCCTGGAGAATACAATATGTGCAGAATAAATTACCCTGCCATCTCTAAGATGATTTGGTCCATCTCATTTTCAAATTGAGGACTAACATTTGCAAAATAACAAAACAAATATTTGACTAGAAATTGGTATTCTCCTTGACACATTGTCATTTAAAAGAGTGAATTTATCTCTAGTCTTTACCGTTGCATTAATCAAGGAGATAGATAGAATTAGAGGCCTTACAAGTACAGTAGAATTACTGACTTTCTCTGTTGTATTGGTAAAATGACACAGGAGGGAAGTGACAAGAATTTCCACGACCATATCGCCTGACATCGCTGAGTTTAACCCATCGAACAAATATGGGTGGCGCTTTGTCTAATAACGTCTTCTCAGTATGAAGGAATTGATTTTAAATCTACAATCCGGGGCTGAAGTATTATTTAGATTCTAAAAATTCGTACGAAGGAATTTTCTGTGAATTACAAGGCTGCGCTGAATGGCCCATAATCTGACTATGAATAATTAATGCAAAAGCTGCGGAATCTTGAATACATTGATTTCAACTCTTATTATTAATACATGTATTGTTTCTTTCGAGGTAAGCTGACATCTGATAATTTAAACAAGATATCAAATGTAACTGGTAGCGACTTCTAAAATGCACACATTTTGGCATCGATGTTTTAACAAGTAACTACAGTAAAGGATTTAAACCGCTGATGGTATTCATCCTGATATGGTGGCTATATAAGGTAATGACACTCCAGCTTCATCAACAGTGCAAAGGTAGCCAGCGGAATTTACGTGAGAGAAGGAGAGTCTTGAATATAACACAAGGTCTGGACGTCCTACAAATGCCGAGGAAATCATTGATCATGTTCACCTCGTAGTGATAAATGACATGTGAATGATTATAAATTGCATAGCCAATGCTATTAGTATGTCCCATAAAATAGTTGACAATATTCTGTACAACGAACTTTGCATGATAAAGGTTTCTGCTCGGTGGGTGTCACATCATCTGACATCTGATCAAATTCTCATCTGGCTGATCCCATCACGGGGAAATCTGACATTGCTTTAGCCAGATTGGGTTGGTTTCCTATCTCAGGATGAGCGTTGGGCTCAATATTTTGAGCCAGAGCCGATCTTTAGAGAAGGTGATGGCTTCATTTTGGAATACAAAGGACTTTGTGTTTATTGACTATCTTCAAAAGAACCACACAACCAGGGGAAATATTTTGTCAATTTGATCAAGCCAGTTACGAATGCTTCTCAAGATCAAACACCAAGGAAAACTGATTGATCACAATAATTAATCTGCTGATTTGACCCCATCTGACTATCATCTATCCGCCAACATGAAAGAACACTTATTTGTGAACCGGTCTTGCAGATGATGAAGTCACCTCTGACCAATAGAGTACACAGGAACCAGAATGATGATTTCTCGTCAGAACATTCTGTTTTTTTTTTCCTGGAGTCACGAATTTGCATTTTATCTAGGCCTGATTCTCTGTTGAGTGATATACATATAACCACTTCCATGTTTCCTGCTATCACCAATAATATGTATTCCCCAAAAAACATACCGGCCTGATAGTACACCCGTAAAATACCTTAATAAATGTGCCCCGAACTGGCCCCTGTTATGACAGAACTCTATGATAAATGCAACCCCTCCACTTGTTTGGAAATCCTCATGTGTTGTCCCAGTCTTCACCCAGGTGAACCTCGCGATCCTTCCAACTATCAGTCTATTAGTTTCTACCTCTTTTTGCTGAACTATTGAGGACTTAATCTACGCTGAATTACTTAAAAATCTCACATGGAAAGACCTTCTTTTAGACAAGGATAATGGCTTTCGCTTCTCAAGGTCAACTGCTGATGTATTAACAATTATTGCTGAAATAGTTTATCAACTTCGAAATAAGAATGGTGAAGCTTGAACTGCTGCTTTGGACATCTCGAAAGCGTTCGACAGGTTTCAGCTTACCAGTCTGCTACAAAAATTGAATCTGTCTTTCGCATCAAATCATGAATTTAAAGTTATCCTGAATGACCACTCTTCCAGATCTTTTTGTATTAATTGCTTTATCTTTTGTCCCAAATTTGTTCATAATTTTCATTAACTACCACTTTGATAGAATCTGTTCTCAACTTGTTATATATGCACATGACACAATCATTTACTGCTCTCTCGGTATTATGTCTGATCACTTACATACGGTCAAACATGTCGGCTGTTATAAAAAATTGAAATTCAGCCTGTTTTTAACTAGGACAAGGATACGCTTGTTAATTTTAACGCCTCCGAAACAAAACGGCTGTCTATTACTTATCTGGGAGACACTATTCTGACTTCAATCAGCATTGATAATAATAACCTACAGCAGAGTTAACTGTTGCATCTTTTCACGTTAACGTTCTAGACTGAAATACTATATTGAATCCATTGTAAGATCTGCTGTTAAGAAAGTTGGTTCAATGTGTCGGGCTAGATAGCCTTCCTCTCCATGTATATCTCTATTATTCGTCCATGATTATAATATTGCTTCTCTATATGGTCCGGTGCTCTTGCTTTTATTTTATACAAAAATATATTTTTGCGATTACCAGTATTAACAAAAAAGTAATCCGACTATAAGGAAAAAATCAAGTAATCATTTATTTTTACAATTTGTTTTATTAGGACTTTGTTCTTGTTATTTTTAATTGTTTAACCTTTAGCTTGAGTAAATATTACGCGGATTCTTCTGGTTTCAAGGTAATTTATATCAATGAAATCTCACGCAATTTTATCTCTTTACTTTTACGCCCGCTTCTAATGATTCAAATGAGTCAAGAACATTTGAGAATATTAGGTTATTAAGTTTAAACATCGTCCAATCTGGCTCATCGTTTGATCTTGGGAAAAATCGATATAATAATAATGGGTAATTAACAAAAAGCAATAATCAGATGACAGTGACTAAAGAGAATCCAAGCAACACCTTTTTCTTTTCGAAGAATTTTAGAAAAGAAAAGGACGTGAAACTGTATAAGTGTCGCCTTCATGACGGCCGGTGATTGTCTCTCTGAATAACCTTCTACACCATTTGCTTTGTGTTAATTCGTTATATAAATAATCATTATAATTCCTGCATCATGCATAGATTCAGCTCAGTTTTTAATTATTATATTCACATATCTCTTTTTATGTCTATACCATTTCAACTTCAAAATGATAATAATCAACTTCAAAATGGACTTATTTTCAAGCAAAAAAAATTAATCAACTTCAAAATGGATTACTCAACTTCAAAATGGAACAGTCAACTTCAAAATGGAACAGTCAACTTCAAAATGGATTAATCAACTTCAAAATAGATTAATCAACTTCAAAATGGATTAATCAACTTCAAATTGAAAAACAACTTCAAAATGAGAAATAATCAACTTCAAATTGGATTAATCAACTTCAAATTGAGAATTAATATAATACTAATAAATTTAATATTTATTCTTTTATTTTTACTTAAAAGGGATATAAAAAAAAGTGTAAACGTTCCTAAGAAATTTATTTAAAATATTACATCATCTAAGTTAATTACAGAGAGAAATAATCTATGTATTCCAGATACGAAGTTAGTGCAAGTTTCAGGGAAAATATTATTAACTGCCTGGGAGATCATCGCTTCTTACTTACATCCATCTCCGTGTAGAGAAAGTGAATATTTAAAAAGAAATGTGAAGATCTAAGATTTAAAAAAAAATCTGTTGATTATTTTAAATCATGGTGAGCATGGTGTAGCGATCAGCGATCAATGAAAAATGTAGGCTGAGCAATAAAGCCAACATGTCAGGTTAACACATACTGAAGCCATTATAACACCACTGTTAGCCTGCTGCGTGCATTAGTGACCGCCAGTGATTTATGTCATCGTGGTGTCTGTTCCACTTGCGAAACATACTATTAACCTGTAACAGCTGCATCTTCACTTATCCGACAAGGTTCTTTATTTTTATGTGCCATGTCATTTCAGGACGTAGGCGATCAGGATTCTCCACCTCCCTCTATCCATTGCAGCTCTCAACAAGTTCCTTCCCTATTCTTCCTCCACCAGGCCTCGTTCTGTCATTTACTTGCTTAAGCCCGCCAGGTATATCAAGGGTTGTTTTTCCTTGTCTCTCTTTTCCTCTATTCTACCCGAGTGTATCACAGTTTTCAGACTCTCCATCCTCATTATGTGTCCCAGAAACTTCAGCTGACGCTTCCTGATCTTAAGTATAAGCCCCCTCCTTGTTTGCGACCTCTGTAAGAACTCATCTTTGCTCAAAGGCTCGGTCCAATGTATCCTTATCATTTTTCTGTAGAACCACATCTCTGTCGTCTCGAGTCTCTTTTTCATCTTTGAGGAAATCGTCAAACATTCGCTGCTGTAAAAAAGGACGGACGTCACGTATCAGTTCAGTTTTCGTTTTCTTTGTTACCAAAGCATTAAATTAGCAATTTCACAGAATCGCCATGTTCGACTTTCTTGTTCTTTTATAGTCCGTTCTCCTCACTAAAGACTTATCGTCTTTCACTTCCATTAACCACTTGCGTCTTAGCAGCATTATCGTTTTGTTTCGGGTTTAATGATTTTAAAAAAAAATACTAGTGGCTATTATGATCCTATATCCTCTGGACGCTAAAGAACGATGAGCCGACATGATGGATAAGCGTCTCGTAAATACTTCATTGTTGGATGCGATTTGAGTTAGTGCCGCTTATCTATTAGCAGAGACAATTCTAATCGGAATCCTTATCAAGAAGGATTCGTGATCGACTACAGCAATCAATACGGGGAAGAGAATGCCTTACACTAGCTATAAAGTAGATAGATGAATGTTAAATGTACCCCAAATTTCACAATTGTTATATCCTAGACATACAGTACCAACTGTCATTCCCATTTTAAAAACTGATGAATTATGGATTCGCAACATACGGCATAACTTGTGTACAATGTATATATAAGCTATGACGCAAGTTGCCCCGCTGCGACGTTGCAATCAAGCCGTAAGAGATCAACAGATTAAGCCCCAGATATTTCAATGATATCAATGTAAGACTACGTCAGCTACTATTAAATTTATATACTGCCAAGCCATGATTTGGGGAAAATCAGTGTAAAATTCTGCGTAGCACTTGAGGTATTTGTGCGTTTGTTAATTGGCCCAACATGGAGGTTAATTCCCAAACATAAACAAAGTCTAATATTTCTATCTAATCAGGTATATTTTCCGGGCCTTTGCCGCTATATTGTCTTTTTCCTGAGTCCAAATTTATATGCATTTTCCACTGATACGAACGATCGGATTTTAAACTTCTATAAACATTTCGAATAATGACTTTATGTATATATGTGAAATGCTGTCATTCCGAATGAACCATGCGCTAAAATCAGTTATACCGTATAAACATATTTAACTCAAGGTCCATATTCTTAGTTTAGTAAGATTACACCAAATCGAGACCGAAGAATAGCATCAAATTATTAGTCAATGTGTACCTATTCCCCGAGCATTTGCGTAATACATCGTATAAGATGCACACATATATACCACTATATTAATGGGTGGTAGATAGCGACATGAGCAACAACAGAGCGTAGGCCAAAAATCACTCATCAGATGATGACCCTAATTCCAGGCATATATTTTGGGCGTATGTAAAAGGCAAACCGATGGTGGTACCTGAGGGTCACGCGTCAATAAACAGGCTTTCTTTTAAATATATACGATAGTAGAAGGAGCCCAAAACTTTAAGACAAAAAAAAACATATTGTCAAAATTTATTGTTTTGTTTTAATTTTATGGTCTAGATAAGTGAAAACTGTTCAATTTATTCTTTCTTCAGGGAAAAACAATAACATTGTTTTCGAAGTGATTCGTTAACTGTACACTAGCAATCCCAACTACATCGAAGATTCGTTAAACATATAGGAAAACATAAAAGATGTTGTAATACATCGACACGTCATGTCTAAATGCTTGCAAATTCATTTTCCGTTTTTTTTATATTATTATAACTCATTTAACCAGTGATTTGATATTTTGTTTTTATTGTGGGTAGGGGAGGGCTTATTTGATAGTTAATATTTGCCAAAATATATTCAGAAATTGTATGAATTTTGCGGAGATAAAAAATGATTCACTCAACAGGTCTTTTTAACCCGTAGAGGTTGATTCATACTTTTCCCGATGTTATTTGCGTGTAAGTGAATATAACAAACCCGGCTGTAAATGAAACACGGCTCTCCGGTTCCAGCTGATTGCCGTATCCTTACAGCATCCGCATATCCAAGATTACAGCAACTCGTAATCCCAAGAGGTCAGCCATCTAATTAATCACCAGGCAAGATGTTGTTTTGATGGTCTTACGGGAAGCGTGGCTTCAGCGCTATACCGCTGGATGTTATTTAAGCACTGATATATATATATATATATATATATATATATATATATATATATATATATATATATATATATATATATATTATATGAAATCTGACAGACAAAACACGTCACAAGTAAAAATTTCTCACATTTCATACAATTTCCCCAATACTGTTCTTAATATATAAAATATATATCGTTATCTCATATATATATATATATATATATATATATATATATATATATATATATATATATATATATATTGTTTGTGTGTATATATATATATATGTATATATATATATATATATATATATATATATATATGTGTGTGAGTGTGTGTGTGTGTGTGTGTGTGTGAAAAGTTCCTCAGAGTTAACCCGTAGGAAAAGACAATATGTATAAAGTTAAAAAGAAATATTCTTTTTATTTCTTACGTATATATATATATATATATATATATATATATATATATATATATATATATATATATATATATATATACTGTGTGTATGGTTTGTTTTCCATGTCGAAATATGTGAACATATCTATTTATAGATATTGTCTTTTCTATAGGGCTAACTCTGAGAAATTTTTCATATTTATCGACATGGAAAACAAAAATAAAACATACGGAAATACAGTTTTCCTATTGTCTTTTAGCGTTATATATACATACATACATACATACATATATATATATATATATATATATATATATATATATATATATATATATATATATATATATATATATATATATATATATATATATATATATATATATATATATATGTGTGTGTGTGTGTGTGTGTGTTGCCTATACGTTCTATTATAGATACAAATATTTCAGTATTTTGCTAGCCAGATGCTTCATTCTGTAGCTAAATGATATAACATAGCTGGGTATATGACGGCTCCGTGTAGGATACAGGTTCGATTTTTGTCGGAGGAGACATATTTTCTTTGAGATTCCTCAGATATTCAGGTCGGTTAATGTTGTTAATATTTTTTATTATAAACAGTTCATTTACTTAAATATTTGTATCTATAAAAATAACGTATGAACAAATATATTCAAATAATTGTCGTACTTAGTCCATTTCACAATATATATATATATGTATATATATATATATATATATGGTTTATGCAAAAATCCGTATAGGTAGGCCCAAGCATTATTGGGACTTGTTGGAGGGTTGTTTAACCCCACAAATAAAGTGGAAAATAATCTCGAGAGCCAGAACTCAAAAGAATTTATGAGACAGATGCGACTTATGCATAAAAGAAAAAAAATACTCTATTACTAAATAGACACAATGAACTAATTTTTAAATTCCGATATGAGAACAACCTAAACCTAAATAAATACATTGAGAAATAACTATATAGGAGGTATAATATTGAATACCCTTTGTTCTTTTTGCTTTTGGAAATGTTGCTATGCAAAAATGAACGCGAACACATGACTGTATGTATATAACTATGGTATTGTACTTGAACACAGATAGCTCTTTAATATATACATGTATATGTTTTTATATGGAAAAGAGGCATACAGGATCCCGTTTTTTATTTTTTATTATTATTATTATTATTATTATTATATATATATATATATATATATATATATATATATATATATATATATATATATATATATATATAGTGTGGATGTGCATACTTAGATGTGTACTTGTAATTCTTGCCATAGATATGGGACGGCAGGTAATTTATGTATATATACGTATAATTATAAGATTTTGTGTATTCGTATATATAATATGAGAGAATATAGATATAATAATGTAATTACGTAGGGATATTGATATGTTCTTTGAATGCATGCATATGTGGGTGTATGTGTGTATATGTATATATATATATATATGTGCGTATGTGTGTGTATGTGTATATGTGTGTATATGTGTGTGTACGTGTAATGTGTGTATTTATAGATGTGCATGTATAGGTATTTGTACGTGTGTATATATATATATATATAATTATATATTTGTGTATAGATGTAAGTATATATGTGTATGTGTGTGTATGTGTGGATATGTATGTATATATGTGTATGTGTTTCTCTACAAGTGTATATGGGTATGTATGGGTTTATACATATAGTTTTCTGTGTATGTATGTGTATGCGTATATATGGATTTATATGTATATAGGGATATGTATGTATGTAGATATAGCTGGGTGTTCGGATATGTGTAGAGGTGTGTTTGTGTATGGATATATGGAATATTATAAAAGAAGGACCTAATTTTCTGTTGGTAATGTTTTATCCAAATTTCTCCTCTAATATTCTCCAACTGGAAAAAATAAATTAAATAATACGGAGGTAAATTTTAAATTGATAATTTAATTTAAATTGAAATATATTACCCTTTAATAATCATTATTGATGATAAAATAATTTAAATTGGAATATCTAAAAACAGTCACGGGTTTAATTTATGAACAAAAGTCAAACGGATAGATGACAACTTAATAATCAAGAAGAAAAATGTTTAAGCAAATAAAAAAGTTTACTAGATAGAAAAGGAATTTATTCTTTCAATGCACTTTCTAGAATTTTTTTTTTCCAATCGACTATTTCATAGAAAATACCCCAAACTCCAACAAACATCAAATTAAATTCTTCGTAGATTTTTTAGACATTTAGATTTATATCAAACTTTAACCCCCAAATATACCCTTTAAAGTAATGCGAAATAACAGCGTCTAAGAAATTGAGTGAAACCTTCTCTCATGATTTATTTTATTGTATCTTTTTCCTTTTATGTTGGTTTCTTCTTCATCCCTTACCCATCTTTATCTAGAGATAACATATGTTAAATTGAGCGTCGTCTGGTCCACACCAAGGGAGCTTAAGGATAAAGAATTGAAATGGTACATCTAACTCACTCATGTCTTCTCTCCCCCCTCACTTCCTCACTTCGTTAAGTTACATATGCTTAATACGGCCCGTCAAAAATGTGTGTAAATTTCTTTTCATTTTTTATTTCAACCTTTGGAAGTAAAGTCTGATGATCCAGAGCCCTTTTAAGATTTATTACACGGAACCTTAAAGTGGTCTGTTTTTTCTTCATATATATATATATATATATATATATATATATATATATATATATTATTCGTGTAATTTAATTGTTTGAAGTTTATGCTATTTATGACGAACGAGTACTCAATATTAGGGACAGAGCATGTTAAGATATAATAGTCTGATGATTAAGGCTGAAACTAACTGTAAAATTTAGCTGTTTCTCACTTCCTTGTATTTATTTTGTTATATATATATATATATATATATATATATATATATATATATATATAGAGAGAGAGAGAGAGAGAGAGAGAAAGAGAGACAGAGAAATGGAGAAATATTAATGAGTTTTATTTCAAACGATGTTATTTCTTTATTGTCTTGACCGATATTTTTAGTCGGTAGTTTAGATTGGTTTCCCAACTTTGTTTTATTTCTTAATCTTCATAACCGGCCATTATTATTAACGAAAAATATGCCTCCAACAGGAATCAGCACTTTGCCCACCCCCAGACTCTGTTAAATCAGTGAAATCTCTTCTGAAGCCGCTTCTATCAACGTAACCGAAATAGTGTGGGCGCTTTTTGTGATGGAAAGGATTATGCTGGTGGAATAGAGGATGTAGCTTCAATCGGAGGGATAATCTTACTTCAGTAGGACTTTTCAGTCTCGGATGTTTAATATTAATTTCAATATTTAAGAGATAACACCCACCCCTAAAAAAAGCAAAGATAACATCTAAAATAAGGGTAATCCTTAAAATAGCATTCATAACGATGAAGAAATACTCATGTAATTTCAGCCATTTCAATGAGAGTGACATGTTTATACGTATACTTCACGTGCAAAAATATTATCTTTTATAATTCCATCTTTAAGAAGAAAATGATATGGAATATCCACTCAAATACTCAATACTCATAGTACATATATATATATATATATATATATATATATATATATATATATATACATATATATATACATATGATTCTCGAATACGATTGGCCAAATATTATTATTATTATTATTATTATTATTATTATTATATATATATATATATATATATATATATATATATAGATAGATAGATAGATAGATATATGATTAATATATAAAATTATATATATAATATTGTCTATATTTGTGACATGAGGTATTATGTACATTATTTACATTATTCGGACTGTTGTCAATATGGTGACAAAAGATGAGGACAATAATCTGAATATATATATATATATATATATATATATATATATATATATATATATATATATATATATATATATAATTGGCCAATCGTATTCGAGAATACAGAATTCCTATTGCATACTCTTGTTCAGTCGCATTTGTGTTTATTCGACACCCACAGACACCTGTAGTTTATACTGCAATTATACTAAGCAGTTCTTAGTTACAGCTTCTGGAAAAAGAGCATTTTATGTGACAGCACAGCTAGTGACGGACCCCAAGGGTTAGGTCAACTTGCAGCAGGCACTTTCCAAAGGTGCCGAACGCTGGGATCGACCTCTCCAGTTCGATAGCATTAGAAAATCTCTTTCTTGAAAAATCGACCATGGTGAGATTCAGACTCTAGTCTCATGGTCACAATGCGGAAGTTCTAACCACTCGCCTAACTGACTGACCGACGTACATACATACATACATACATACATACATACATACATGTTCAATTCAACATAAATTTCCGTTCCAGTTGAGGTAGGAAAGTCATTCAAAATGCATCTACATAACCTGAGACATTGAAAATAATTAGAGGCCTATTTCCATCGCATTCTTTCATTGTTAACATTCGGAAAATTTTTATAGATAGGACCTACGTATACGCCTCCTTGTATCTGAATATGAATAACTCGAATATAAATCAGCCATTTTGTTTCAGCAATCTGTCAGTTGCAGTTGATTATTACACCCATTGGAATGATTTACAAATTATGAAATTAACATCTGCCCGGTTTTAAAATGTTGTTTTATTCATTCGCTACACTGAATAATGCAATGTCTGTGCACAGGTTTTGGCAAATAGCTTTTGAATGTCAATTAAAATGTGCGAAACCATGACTAGATATACACACAAAACACACACACACACACACACACACACATATATATATATATATATATATATATATATATATATATATATATATATATATATATATATATATATATATATATAGTACCTAGTGCCAGTCATCACAGTACGTAGGAATGAGTAGATGCGATTTAGTACGTAGGAACGAGTAGATGCTATTTAATTTAAAATTGTACGCTACATTTAAGTATTGCATTAATATTTAAAAGTTCAAATATAATTCTTCTCCCTCAACTTAATTTAAAGACAGTTTGATTTACTTTGGTCATTACTTACCGTACAAATAATTATTTATATTTCATGGGTGACTTTGCTGGATTTCGTAATTTTTTTCGATTATTCACAAAGTTATTTCGAAATTATAACAACTGTTATCGTACAAAAAACCAAAAAAAAAAATCACGTGAAATAAAAAATAAAGAAAATGATCACGCTAATGGAAACTTGGGAATCCAAAATTTTAGGATTGCGAGTCCGGTACCTGCCCTGAATATTTTTAATTTGCTCGCAGAGTCGGTCTGATTCCATAGTGGTATAATATGTTGGGCTACGGCCATTAGGAATAAAGTTGAAAAAGTAATGCATGCTGCATTGAAACATTAACTGATCCTTTTTAAAACCATGGTAAGAGTGTTAAATCCTGAAATAAAAGTAGGCTACCTGAAACCTCTACCCCGTTTGGGATGATTAATGCGCGCACGCGCGACACCCCCAGTTCACACATGATCTCGCATAATTCCGGAGGGTGAATGGGCCAATCAGCAGCGCGCATTACGCATCACGCGAGCCACGACTAACGAATAACACTAATCCGATTGGCTTTTGGAGCGAAAAGTTCGGCTGCGACAAAACCAAAAATCAAAAAAAAAAAAATAATAATAAAACCTTCATTGTGATAATTTTTGCATCCGAAACCAAAATATGGCTATTCCTGTCATTTCTTACTCTCATATAGGAACTTTAGTCCGGCTTTTTTCAAATTATGCTACCACTATTAATTCTGACATGAAAAGTGCCCATATCTGCTTGTGCGCAGTGAACGCATATAATTACACACGCGTGCATCCGATGAAAAATGAAAATCGATAATATTGATTTACATATTGATTTAATCAATTATGGACGCCGTCAAAACCTCCGCAGGACCATTAGCAGTTACTGTGTCAAATTTAGTTGAAATCGTTCGAAAAATGTAGGAGTTCTGATCAAACATATAAACGAACACACACCTGCACACATATTCTGTCTTTTATATATGTATAGATTTCTGATTTATTTGAAGACGAAACATTTCTGTCTTGTAAGAATTCTTCTTTTTTCGAGTGAGTATTGCATTAATAATTTTTGAGAATAAAAGGTAATTTCAATATACATATCCTACTGTTTAGCCTATAGTTGGGAGGTGTGGATATGGATTCGTATATTTCCCAAGAGTATTTCCGTGTAAATGAACTCGACTAGAATTCGATCTCAGCTTTCGGTTTTCTCATTTCAAACCGATAGCGGCTAGGAATGAGAAACGTAGAAAGTAGAGCATGGAATCATTCGCTTGAAGATTTCCACTAAGAAGAAGCTTGGCAAAGTAACTAAAAATATGAACCATTTTTTTTTTGAAGACTGCCAGTCATGATATAAAACTAACAATTGGGGGGAGAGCCTCCAGATTGAAAACAAAGAACAGACCAAAAATTTTAAGATAGTAATCCGAAAATATACTGAAAGAACTTGATTGATGTTATGTTAAATAAATATTTATATCGTCATGAAAAATATTTTCCTTGGCTGACTGTGAAACCAACGTAATTTGTATATGAACAGTTAAGTGCATTATCAGGATTAAATGTAAAAGTATTTACTTTAAGCACTTAAGTGATGCTATGTTTAAGAATGTTTTCATTTCAAATGCATATGATTATTCTTTACACTTTAAAATCTCAGTTAATCATTACAAATTCATAGGGATATTATTTTCTTATGAAAATATCTACCCTGGCTTAAAATGACACACTGAAACGTTTTAAAAGTGAATGTTGTAGATCCCTAAAAGAAACTTATATTAAGGAAGATGATTCTTATGGAAGAAAATCTAATCCCAACTCAATGATTGCATGATGGGTTGCATTTACTAAAGTAGAAAAAATCCCCCCAAATCTCGTCGACATCTTTCCTCAGAAAAACTATTTCTACCATCAATGAAATCTCCAAATGAATTTTCTGCTGGAATGGCTCTTGTTTTTATTGCCACATGTCTTAAAACTCTTCAATCTATCCATCTTATTTTGGTCTAGAATGATTCCATATATATATATATATATATATATATATATATATAAAATTTAATATTTAGTAATATGCGTACATACATTGGTTTAATTGCCTTCTACTAAGCTGTTATATTGAAATTATATAACCCGCTATAGCCTGGAGTCCAATTTGAAATGATTCGATTATCGAGAATTTCGAATCCTCTGGCTCTAAGATTATCATTAGTCAGTAATCTACAGTAAACAAAAAGACCTACGAGTAGTAAGTCAAACTCATGTATTAATCGGTTAATTTCGTTATCATTAATATTATTATTGCAAAACACGAATTACAGACAGTGTCGACTATAATCAATGTATGCAAGTAGCGTAAAAACTATCGGCTCGGAAAATGGAAACAGCGAGCCGATTTCAGACGCCGTCAACATCTGCTGCATTAAATTTCACAATAAATCATTTTTTTTCTTCCTCCACTCCAAGCTATGGATCAATGACAGGGTAGAAAAACATTGTGTTGCAACGCGAAAAGGTGAAGAAATACGTTGAATTCAAACATGTGGAGGAGTCAAAATGAAGCCATTTCTTTGTCTTTTTTTTTCAATTAGATATGGACATTCATTGTTAATAAAATATAATCTGTACCCATCTAAAATGTCCTATATCCTGAAGGAAAATCGCATAGCTAAAATGAAAAGTATTACTGTTATTCAAACAAATGTTGAAGCATTTTCTCTCGCAGACAAGGGAAAGCTTATTCAAAACTATTCCAAGCTTTCATTTATATTTTCTGAAAGACATCTTTGCAGACTTGTACCACTTAATGCATCAACATTGCTAGATATTCTAGGCTCCTCATTTCATAATAGTGACCATAGATTTAATTACCAAAATCCAATTAAGAATTTTTAAAAAATACTTCTTGCAAAGGAAAGATCATAAAAGAATGAAGTAATGATACCTTTTCATGGGCACTCTGGAAATTCAGGTTTTATGGAAGAGACACGTGTAAAATGTCAATGTTTAACGCTTCTGTATAGGTGCTTCTGACATTTAGAAACAGGTTCACTCAGCAAATCCCAACCTTTTGTTATCTTCTAATATCGTAAAGGTAATAACATTTCTAGAGTTATGCCTGTAGGATGAGAAGTTTGCACAGGGCGTTCCTTGTAAAGTGTAAATATTGAAAACATGACAGGATTTTGCTACGTTTTAGTATGAGGCAAATGCCTTTAATTTTCGTATTATTTTCTAGAGTTTAGATGCTCAGGACGACAGGATTTAGTGTCCTCAGATGTCTTTCACAAAGACTTACACATGTAAAATTTCTCCACCATATATATATATATATATATATATATATATATATATATATATATATATATATTAAAATTAATATTTCTGGTCTCACGACCGTCTTCAGGTAAAAGCGGAGATTTCCACATATTATTAAAAATAATAATTAATTTTTTCCTTATGTTCAATGTTAAATATTCTCGATATGAGACATTCTCTGTTTTTGTGTTAGTAATCCGAATTTCTTTCTTGAATTGGCAATGAAGAGTTCTAACATTGAACATAAGGAAAACATTAATTATTATTTTTAATAATATGTGGAAATCTCCGCTTTTACCTGAAGACGGTCATGAGATCAGAAACACGTGTCGTACAATTATGTAAAACAAAACATAATATATTTTTCTAAATAAATCCACATTACAACCAAAAACGTTTGCGGCACCTCTCTTCTCTTCTTTTTTAATATACATACTTTTCTCTCGTTGGAACCACTACAACCTTTTTCTTTTATATATATATATATATATATATATATATATATATATATATATATATCACAATTAATTCATCAAGTCTAGAAGAATCCTCAACAGAATGCAGAAAGCACTGGACGGCAGTTTCGTTCTATTTTGGGGATGCATCATCAGTCAAACCCGTTACGATATGATGCAAGCCTGATACCCACCGTAACAAGGGTTTTCGGTGACGGAGAGGTAAAAACCAGACTTGGTATAGAGCCAGCTCTTCATAAAATCCATCGTGTGACTCATCTAAGTCTACTTCTACCAATGGACTGTCCCCCCATGTGTTACGATTTCTATCCAAGGCCCAAGCCCCCTTAATTTATATATATATATATATATATATATATATATATATATATATATATATAGGCCACTTAATGGAATTTGATGGATAAGAAGACAAGAAAATGATAAATGCATTGGCAAGAAGATCGATATTTATTATATATGAACCTTTTGACTAAATTGAAGTACAAAGACCTAAATTTTAATGTTTGAATTTTCGGACACGCATGTTTCCTTTTTCAACGAGAAGAAGAATAAACAAAGTTGGGCTTACTCTTCCAGGCAATGTTGTGGTTGTTTAGTAGAGGGCTTTCTATGGGAATTATATTCTCTGACTATACCCTAATACCTTTTAATCCCTTAATGTATGATATTATTTTGAAAATATATATTACCTCAGACCTGCGTCTTTTTTGTCGTCTGTTTTAAAAATCTAGAAATGCCAGAAAAAAGAAGCCTTTAATTATAAAGCTGACGTTTACAACAAACGATTTAAAAGTAAAATTATGAGACCATTTTTAACTTAAATTCATGAAGTCGTGGTACCAACGAGGAAAATTTCATCAACAGAAAATAAACAGTGAGTGTAAAATAAGGCGGTGTGAGATTAACTGTAAACGAAATGCCAGATCAGACGGGGAGATATCTGAAATCGAGATGCCAGATCTGGACTGATAAGCTTGCAGATTCTTCTTTGAATTCCATAAAAAAATGCATAGCAGAATATTTGTTTGGCGTGCTTTTGGTGTTTTTTACACTTGACAAGAAACATTAATGGTTCTATTTTTCAGTTGTCATAAGTTAAATTACAAGTCAGGCTGCATTAAACATTACAAGAATTGATTGCGGCCCAGATAATTTCCGACATCAAGTAAATTCCTACCTATTACAAACAATGCTTGAGACATCGCAGCATCCAGCTTTCTCATCATCTTACAGCCTTCATTATCGTAAAACTTTCAAAAGAAGGAATTTAATTCTAAAATATCTAAAATTATGTATATGTATATACTCTTCGCCATTTTTTGCCGTTCATTTAAGCAAACGTAATATCTACAATACTCACCGTATCCCTCTTTCACTAATGACTTGAATATGCACTGTTGATGTGAAATTTTCTAAACCTACTCATCTCGATGTATTTTGTATTAATTCTAGCTGCTAATTGCTGAATCTAAATTTTAGCGTCGTTTTTGTAAATATAAAAGTGTATGTGATCAGCCTGTTTGTTTTTAAAATAAGTACGGAAATACATGAACGGAAATACCCGGAACATGTGAGCAAAGTGTATGTAAAAAGTACATAAAAACATGATAAAGCATGAAAAGAAAAAAAAAATCATTGCCAGAAAATGTGATCAACATGTTTGTTTAAAGTAAGCATGGAAAAAGTATTAAAAACCATGGCTGGAAGATATGCGACACGTATATTTCTAAAATTAAACAACAGAGAAAAAGCATAAAA
>CAHIKZ030000037.1:1670000-1702500 GCA_903632075.3 Acanthosepion pharaonis
GAGCCTACGGGCTCAGGAAACCCACGATAAAAACGACCCCTTGTGATTCAGCCATCGACACGGTCGAACTCTGCTTTTTGACCCGGACGTGGAAGGGCAGAATCGTTCGGGGGTGACCTACCCGATCTCGTTTTTAGATATTTTATTGAGCCTACGGGCTCAGGGAAACCCACGATAAAAAATGATTCGCATGCAACCTCGTGCGGGGGGTGGCCGATTCAAGCCGAGCTCTCGACTTGACGCTCGAACTCTCTGCCTCTGAGCGAAAGGAACCCGGACGAGGTTCCGCCGAAGGGCAGAATCTCGTTCGGGGTAAATGACCTACCTGATCTCGTTTTTACGAGTCATACGGGCATATTTTGGTTCGGGGTGATAAAAAATGACCATGCAACCTAGATACTGATTCAAGCCGAGCTTTTGACGGTCGAACTTTTGCCTCTGAGCAGAAAGGAACCTGGACGTACGTTCGGGGTAAATGACCACCTGATCTCGTTTTTTACGAGTCATACGGGCATATTTTTTGGCTGAGCCTACGGGCTCAGGAAACCCACGATAAAAATGACCTTGTGTCGCATGCAACCCTCGTTAGATACCGATTCGTGACTTCTCGACTTGACGGTCGAACTCTGCCTCTGAGCAGAAAGGAACCCGGACGAGGTTCGCCGAAGGGCAGAATCTCGTTGGGTAAATGACCTACCTGATTCGTTTTTTACGAGTCATACGGGCATATTTTTGGCTGAGCTTCTCGACCTTGTGTTGCAACCCTCGTGGGGGTCGATACTGAACTTTTTTGAGCAGAAAGGAACCCGGACGAGGTTCCGCCGAAGGGCAGAAACTCGTTCGGGGTGAATGACCCGACCTCATTTTTGATCGGGCATATTTTTGTCGCATGCAACCCTCGTGGGGGGTGGCTAGATACTGATTCAAGCCGAGCTTCTCGACTTGACGGTCGAACTCTCTGCCCTGAGCAGAAAGGAACCCGGACGAGGTTCCGCCGAAGGCAGAATCTCGTTCGGGGTGAAGACGAGTTATATGGGCATTTTTTGGCTGAGCCTACGGTCTCAGGAAAACCCACGATAAAAACGACCTTGTGTCGCATGCAACCCTCGTGGGGGTGGCTAGATACTGATTCAAGCCGAGCTTCTCGACTTGACGGTCGAACTTTCTGCCTCTGAGCAGAAAGGAACCCGGACGAGGTTCCGCCGAAGGCAGAATCTCGTTCGGGGGTAAATGACCTACCCGATCTCGTTTTTACGAGTCATACGGGCGGGCACGGGCCAGGAAACCCACGATAAAAAAATGACCTTGTGTCGCATGCAACCCTCGTGGGGGGGTGGCTGATTCGCTCGACTTGACGGTCGGCAGAAAGGAACCCGGACGAGGTTCCGCCGAAGGGCAGAAAAAATGACGATTCGTTTTTACGAGTCATACGTGGGCATATTTTTGGCTGAGCCTACGGGGCCCAGGAAACCCACGATAAAAAATGACCTTTGTGTCGCATGCAACCCTCGTGGGGGTGGCTAGATACTGATTCAAGCCGAGCTTCTCGACTTGACGGTCGAACTTTCTGCCTCTGAGCAGAAAAGGAACCCGGACGAGGTTCCGCCGAAGGGCAGAATCTCGTTCGGGTGAATGACCTACCTGATCTCGTTTTTTACGAGTCATACGGGCATATTTTTTGGCTGAGCTCGTTTTTACGTGGGGTGGCTAGAGATTCATACTTGATTTGTCGAACTCGCCTCTGAGCAGAAAGGAACCGGACGAGGTTCCGGCGAAGGGCATTTACCAGATCTCGTTTTTGCGAGTTATATGGGATTTTTTTGGCTGAGCCTACGGGCTCAGGGAAACCCACGATAAAAACGACCTTGTGTCACATGCAACCCTCGTGGGGGTGGCTAGATACCGATTCAAGCCGAGCTTCTCGACTTGACGGTCAAACTTTCTGCCTCTGAGCAGAAAAGGAACCCGGACGAGGTTCCGCCGAAGGGCAGAATCTCGTTCCGGGGTAAATGACCTACCCGATCTCGTTTTTTACGAGTCATACGGGCATATTTTTGGCTGAGCCTACGGGCTCAGGAAACCCACGATAAAAACGACCTTTTGTCACATGCAACCCTCGTGGGGGTGAGCCTGATTCGCCGAGCTCTCGACTTGACGGTCGAACTTTCTGCCTCTGAGCGAAAGGAACCCGGACGAGGTTCCGCCGAAGGGCAGAATCTCGTTCGGGGTGAATGACCTACCTGATCTCGTTTTTGCGAGTTATACGGGCATTTTTTGGCTGAGCCTACGGGCTCAGGAAACCCACGATAAAAATGACCTTGTGTCGCATGCAACCCCTCGTGGGGGTGGCTGTTCGGGGTAAATACTGATTGAGCCTACGGGCTCAGGGAAACCCACGATAAAAAACGACCCACATGCATAACCTCGGGGGTATTAGCTTCTCGACTTGACTTGACGGTCGAACTCTCTGCTTTGAGCAGAAAGGAACCCGGACGAGGTTCCGCCGAAAGGGCAGAATCTCGTTCGGGGTGGATCAGGAACCCACCCTTGTGTGATCTCGTTTTTTAGCCGAGTCATGACGGTCGAATATTTTTTGGAACCCGGACGAGCCGAAGGGCAGAACGGGCTCAGGAAAGCCGATAAAACTCGACCTTGTGTCGCATGCAACCCTCGTGGGGGGTGGCTGATTCAAGCCGAGCTTCTCGGCTTGACGGTCGAACTCTGCTTTTTAGCAGAAAGGAACCCGGACGAGGTTCCGCCGAAGGGCTCGTTCGGGGTGAAAGACCTAACCTGATCTCGTTTTTACGAGTCATACGGGCATATTTTTGGCTGAGCCTTCGGGTCAGGAAACCCAATGATAAAAACGACCTTGTGTCTCATGCAACCCTCGTGGGGGTGGAGATACTGATTCAAGCCGAGCTTCTCGACTTGACGGTCGAACTCTCTGCCCTGAGCGTGAGGAAGGACGAGGCCCCGCAGAAGGGCAGAATCTCGTTCGGTGAGGTTGACCAACCCGATCCCGTTTATACGGGTTCTACGGGCATTTTTTGGCCGAGCCTACGGGCTCGGGAAACCCACGTTAAACTCGGCCTTGTGCCACATGCAACCCTCGTGGGGGGAGGGGGCAAGTAAATATCGAATAGAGTCCAGCCGATAGTAGTTCACTCCAAACCAGACTGACAGTCATACTAACACCTTCCACATCTTGTATTATTTATCGTGTAATATACCTTCGTTATTTCTACTCTTGTGTTCGTGTTGTTCTTCCTTGGTCCTAACCTGGACCATAACAGTAAATAAACGATAAGAATCACATCGCCACTTGATGAAAAATGGAAAATTAGACTATATTACCATGAATAAACAATTACTTAAATATACTAAAATACTATCTGTAAAGAATTATACACACATGAACAGAAACTCAATCTTCATGGTTCTGTACCGTTTCTTCATGGTTTCTGTATCGCTCAAATTTTCTATTGGGCAATGTTTATTAATTTCACATTAATATCTTTCAAAAATGCTAATATGTTAATGATAATTAAATTCATATTAAAAAATGCTAAAATTTTAATGATAATTAAATTCTTATTGCTAATATTCTAACAATTATTTCACATCACGCTTGCTCGAAATTTCTAATATGTTGATGATGATTAATTTCATATTATTATTGCTCAAAATCACTAATACGGCAATGATAATGAAGTGACGAGAAAAGAAGTTATCTCTCTTTTGGCGAAGAAGAGGATACGAGGTTTATGTAACGGACGTCACTTTCTGATGTGATAAAGTCTCAGTTGCTGTGTAGCACGTGCGGAGTCGGAAATGTTTACGCACACCAGTTGCTGATGATGGAACGCTAGGGCGTTGGATGTCGTCTCGGGTCCTCAGCGGTAGGAATAACATAAGAATTTACAAGATTTTTTTTATTTTTATTTTTAGAATATAACAGCAGCATGGATGTTTTCCATTTCGGAAACCTTACAAGCAAGTCCATATCGTTTCTTGTCTTTCGACTTTTCTTGTTTTATTCAAATGTCATAGTTTTTCCCTGTGGAACAATTCAGTGATAAGTATTTATAACAATATTAACCGTTTTCGTAAATGGCGACATATGGCATTGATTGACTGCACAGCCTGTACTTCTGTCGGTTGAAATTTGTAAAATATTTCTATTAACATATTTCTTTCGGAAAATAAGTTTCTCAAGTCCGCTGTTATCACTCTTTCCACTAATGATTCCTCGCTAAAGTTTGTTTCAGATAAGTCTGGAATATTAACATCTTTATTATGTAATAAATCCTCATCTAATATACCGTGTTGTGGCCAAAAGACAAGTTAATTTTAATAAACTTCTATAGTTTTCAGTTTTGTATTAATTTATCAATGTACGGTTTTGACGACCGAAGAATTGTGTAGCCACTACTCATAAAAGATATACAGACTTGAAGTGACAGATTAGTGGTTCTATTTTCAATTACAGATGATATTATGGACAAGTGTAAGCGACTAGGACGTTATAAGGGAAAAAGAAGATAAATAACATTTATATTTTACAATCAGAATTAGTCAGGTCCAGTTATTGCGATACATAATGAAGAAAAAATAGCTGGAAAATTTAACAGACAAATGGCAAAATGGATATGAGAGATAGCCGTGGTAAACATCGACTAGCCTAATTAACAACTCTGTTATAATCGATAGTAGAACACGGCAAACAATTAGAATTAATTTCGGGCAAAAACGACATGACGTTGTGGAGAGCTATGATCACCTATATCGTGAAAGAGAATGTTGCTCTAAACCCGTCTCATATTTCCGTTATAAAAGAAGACGAATTCTGTGTTAGTTTGTACTGCTCTCTGAATCTTCGCAATATCGGCGTTCTTTTAATCAGTGTAAAAGACTTTCCATCTAATGTGTCCACGTGCATTTAACCGAATATAAAACGAAAAGAAAAGCCATAAATGAAAAGCCATCCATAAAACTCTTTATCAGTTGGATCTTTTTTTTTCTCCTGGATCTGGGCGAGAATTTTTTCCTTTGGGCTATTAATGAAAATGTTCCACAGACCTATATGATTTTTTTCCCCCGTTGGTATGATACAAAGAAAAAAAGGGCTACTATTTTGTGTCATTACTGTTCGTTGTATCTTTATAGAGGAAATTGTTATTGCCTCTTGGAAGAGAAATGGAGCCGGTCCAGATGATATCCGTGTGTGGCTTTTAAGAAAGATTTGACTGAAGAGGGATTGAATTAATGCCTGAATTACGCAGTAATATCCTTACGGAATAAGATGGAATGTAACTTGTTTTGATATAAACATAAAAGGGGACATACTTTATAGATATGGTTATGCTTCATGCTAAAGTGAACATAGTTATATAATCTTAAGAAGCCTTATCTATTATAGGTTCACGCAAAGAGGTACATGGTGGATATCATTAAGCAGCCCTTTCTCCTTCTCAGTTATGTCTCTCATATTTATTACTTAAAAAGTTATTATAGCAGATATTTCGTATTTGAAATGAACGCCACTTTTTGTTTTATTTATTAAACAGTGTGTATTATGTCTACCGTTCTGAGCAGTTTACAAATCTCAGTAAAGAAAACGCGTTCACCGGGAGAGATCGAACCTGTGTAGGCGAAAGCACCGATTAAGCCCGTGTATTTTACAGCTCGACCACGGAGATCATGGTTCAGTATAACTCTTTTTAAGGAAACTCCATCATCTTTCCCTAAATTAGACTCGCCCTACAAAAAAGAGATTCTGGTTCTTTCCGAGCCGACAAACGCATTTTCTTTACAAAGATTATTCGAATGCATAGTTCAATAGGGGGAACACGCACTCTTTTCAAAATAAAAATGGGACGTCTTGTGCACACACGAAATATCTTTTATATTAACTTTACAAATAGTAAAAAAGTCGGGTAAAAATAAATCCATCAATTCTTTAGACATTTATTGCATATATATGATGATTAACCAATAAATACCCTTGACAAGAAAAAATAAAAGAATAAATGGAGCTAGACGGAAATATCAGACTCTACACAAGAGTCGCATTTAACAAACTTATTTTGCCTTTTTACAGGAAGTGGAATGATCGTTCTTTATTGAAAGCTTCCTATTTAACGATATTTTTAAGATGGATTCTCTGATTTATAAAGTGTAGGACAATGGCTTTTATGAGTGTTATAGTTAGCAGCCAAGAAACTATATATATATATATATATATATATATATATATATATATATATATATATATATATATATATATATATGTGTGTGTGTAGAAAAAATATTTGTATATTTGCCAATTGAGTGACGTGCTTGTTTAATACATACATTAAAGACAACCTGCGACTGGTTGACGTACCAATCATATCAAAATTACTAAAATAGTTTTAAAATACCCTTTTTACCGTATTATTTGTATAGGTGTTAAATATTTGTGCACACAGTTAAATTCGAAAATTGCCAATAAAAGTACATAAAAAAAATGTTTCTCAATTTTTCTTTATGTTTAGTTGAAAAATGTCCATTAAAATATTTGAATTAAGTATCATTCAAACAGAAGAATTTTTATTGTGAAATTAAAAACAAAAAAAACGATGTGTTAAATACTTTTACTAACTACTGTATGTATTCTCGCAAGACAATTCACTATCAGACAAGAATGATAATGAATTCTTCCTGAGTCTTAAAATTTCGTCTTCTACGCTATCTCCCTTGAGGACTTTGGCGATTATTGTTTTCTTCATGCCTATCAAGACGACTTACGTTACACCTACCCGAACACAGCTTCATCAGAACCCATTTAGACACACAGAAATATTTACCAGACTTCATCCGAAACATACTAATAGAAAATACAAACATAATAACCTTGTCCACATGAAAAAAAATGGAAGCTTTAATAATAAAAAAGAAAGAGTCAACATTCAATAATATTAACTACGAACACGGCCACAATTTGCTGTCTGTGTTCGGAAAATAAAACATCTCTATAATTCTAGATAAATGCACACAAGCCATATATTGCGTTAATGGGTAAAAATGAAATCATCTTTGATAATGGCTAAAAGTATGGATGAAAGGGCTTCGAATTACAGAACATTTGTACAGTTTCTACACACTCTGTGTCCAGAAAAGAAAACACTTGTTCGAACACAAGAAGAAATAATTGAAAAAGCTTAATATATATATATATATATACATATATATATATATGTGTGTGTGTGTGTGTGTTTATACATTCTTTTTTATAGATACAAATATTTAAGTAAATGCTCTGTTTATAATAAACAGTATTAAACAACATTTACCGGCCTGTATGTCCGAGAAATTTTCACAGAAAATATTCCTCCTCCGACAGTATTCGAACCTGTATCCTATACGGAACCGTCATGAAATATATATATTTTTGTATGATGAATAATAGTATCCTAAAAGAAGCGAAGACAATGATTTCGCCAGAGAAGGTATATTTTCTTTGGCTTCCTCGGGTTAGAATGAAAGCAAACGATGAAACTGTTTATAATTCCCTCCTTATCATCAAAGATTCCAATATGTTTTCCTCAGGCACAGAGTTGTGTTTTGTTTCGTTCTAACATGAGGGAGCCAACGAGATAACACATTTTCTACTTTGTCCAATCATTTTCACACGTATATAATTGACTGTAAATTAAGCGAAAGAAACTTCAATCTCAGGATGTAAGATAAGTTGTTCTAATGACCGTGTAAAATCATGATGCCATATTTATTTGGATATACACACTGTTTATATATTTATATATCATTAGGCACAATATGTACATTGGGTGCTCAGATAGTATAATTTTCAGAGAGGCGGAACAAAACATTCCTTAATTTCACTTCCCGACACATACACTTACGAAATTTATAAACCTCTGTCTTTTACACCCCCTGAAAATGTACAAAGATAGTTAGACATGTAGTTCAGATATTATATATAAAAAAAAAGAAAAAAGATAAGTGAGAGAGATGAAGAAAGTTCAACAACTATGGATAACCCCACGTGTTTTGACACCAACAGACATTAGATTAAATGTGTGACATAAATTGGATTCCAGTAAATTGAAACCACTGGGATTTGCCAAACTCAGTTTGATAAATAGATTAATATTTATAACAAATGGAGTTACAGTCGAAAAATACAGACAAAAATGAATTTTATTATTAATTTATCATTAATGATTATTTATGATTTTAATTCTTGCCTACGACACCGACAGCACACGGTTCTTGATATTAACTGAGACGGCGGGAAGTTCCTGAAAAAAAAAATACACATATTATTCGATTATCAAATTCAGCATATTATTCGACAATTGTAAAAATACAAAGATAAAAAAAGACAGACTGATTCGGTTGAATTAAAAAAAAAACTGAGTTATAATAAAACCTGGTTAGACGTCTAACTGGGTGACAGGTTAAGAATAGCAGGTTCTGTGATAATGACACGGTCGAGTTCCTATACCATTTGGGTTCGTTTTATACACTTACGAGCAAATATTGTTGGGAAAGGTACGAATCTACCCCTGCTCCTTAGTACGTCAGTACCGAGAAGAGTTACCACTTGGGATTACGAGGCGCTGTAGATTTGGATGAAGTGGTGGGTTAATGGAAATCGTCTCGGAATTTTTAATGTGAGAACCAAGTTTCAATACTAGTTAGTTTCGTTATATTCCCTTACGCGCTAATATTATTGGGAAATGCGCGAACCTACTTCTTCTCCCTAGCACCTCAGAACCTAGATGGATGACCCCATGAGAATTCTATGTACTGTAGAGTTGGATGAAGGGATGGGGTAATGGAAAACGTCTCAGAATTTTTAAATCTTGAGAGCTGAGTTTCAATTCCAGTTGGGTTTGTTTATTCACTGACGCGCAAATATTCTTAGCAAAGGAACGATTCTATCTCTTCTGCCTAGCACCTCAGTGCCTACATGGGTGATTGCTTGAGAATTCTATGTCCTGTAGAGTTGGATGAAGGGGTGGTTGAATGGAAGACGTCTCGGAATTTTTCATCTGAGACCTGAGTTTCAATTCCAGTTAGGTTCGTTATATTTACTTACGCACAAATAACCTTGCAAAACCGATGAATCTACCTCGTCTTCCCCAGCTATGTTTAATTTGTAAGACATTTATCACACCAAAAAAAAAACAAAAAAAAAAAAAACATTATTATCTCCAAAAGAAAAGAAAATCTCTCAACATAAAAAAATATTTTCTGGCTTTAAATAACCTGGAAAGTTATGATAAGAAATCAAATCAATAAAAATGGTGATATATGGAACAAATAAGAAACGTTTTGTCAATGTAACATGTTTCACTTTTCTTCAACCTTCATCAGGTACGTAGAAAAAAAGAGGAGAAATTTGTGTGTTTAACTTTTGGTTTGTTTTCTTTTTCATTGGTTAAGCAAACTACGTGCGTTTTTTTTTTTTATATATATATATATATATATATATATATATATATATATATATATATATATGAAGCGTAAGATCAGACAGATCTGATAAAAACAGAGATTAAGAATCTGGTAAGAAATTTTATACTGGTAGGACAAAAACTCCTTTTA
Source organism: Acanthosepion pharaonis (assembly GCA_903632075.3). Taxonomy (NCBI): domain Eukaryota; kingdom Metazoa; phylum Mollusca; class Cephalopoda; order Sepiida; family Sepiidae; genus Acanthosepion; species Acanthosepion pharaonis. The sequence continues at coordinate 1,679,616 of CAHIKZ030000037.1, forward strand.
AAAAGAGATGGTATCAGCACATATATTCTTATAAGAAAAATGCGTGACGCAACCGAACATCCCTTTCTAAATATTATTCACATTTGAAAGAAATTGATAAGACCCCCTACCGTAAAATGAAAAAATATTAAAAAAACGAAAATCGGTAAATCGTTAAATGAGCCATGTCCCCTGTTTTTATATGAAAAGCTGCATATTATAAAGATAGTTAAAATAATTTTTCATTAAAAAATCTACACATTACAGTTACATACCCATTATTTTATTAATATATAATGGTCCAAATATTGTTTATTAATTCTTTTATTTTTCAACTTATTGCCTTAGTTTATTGTCCATTCAATATAATAAGTATCGTGTTTTAGGCTCCATATATATAAAATGTTTTAATTATACTAGCGGTCCCTTTAAGAAGGTTCAGAAGAAGAATTATAATTTAAAATATCTTGAAACTCATTTAAAATAAATGTTTGCTAATGTAATACTCTATTTATATTTCACCGTATCTAAACTCTATGTTTGCAATGTTATGTCTGCTGTGGATGTGTCTAAAGTGTCAATTTATCTAGACATGAATTAATAACCCACCCACCTCCAACGTCTGGCCTTATTTTTCATTTTCTATTTTAGTTTTGATCTACCATCGAATTGGTTAATCAAGACATGCCAACAAATATATTTTTAATTTTGAAATTAGGTTTTCCTCCTCCTTTTCCTAACTTTCAAATGAGACAACGAATTGTTTTCTAGTTTCCCAATTAAATCATTTTCACCATAAGTTATCTACCGTCGCCTGATGACGGACAATTTAAATTTCCGAAACATGAAAGTTTTTGTGTAGCGATGTAAAATATAATAAAAATAGTTTATAATATATATATATATATATATATATATATATACAGATATATGTGTGTGTGTGTATGCGTGTGTATGCGTGTGAGTTTATACGTGTGTGTGTAGGCATGTTTTGAAGAATGCAGATTAACTTATTTCTTATTCCGTTAGAAAATAGAATGGTATTCTTAGTGAACATGTTATGATTTATTCTTAAAATTTTACCAATAATTGATTTTTAGTTGACTATCTTGGGAAAAATCAATTTGTCACTAATTGCAGAAAGTTGGCATTCTAAGCTGAGACGAGTGAATTAACGCGCCAAAGAAGGGTGGAGTTATCCTAAATGACAATTCAACAGCTGACGTCCATGTTGTTTCGCAATTATTTTAATTGAAGATGTCGACAGACTTATCATTGTCTTCACGTCGCGCCCTTTCAAAAGAAAATCAGAAACAAACAAACGTGCAAGAAAGAAAATGTAATTGGAGCTAAACTACTGTTATTTGTGCGTCGTTTTCGTGATGAAAACTATCTTGATTTTCCAGAAAGTTAAGCAAGGTTATAACCCCATAAGATATATCAATACCATTATAAATAACAATTATAATTGCAGATTATACCATGGTTTAAAGGCGCATCACAAAACCTCCAAACGACCAGCGACTGCTAGCTGGTGGCTGACCTTTCTCGCATAGTTCGATATGGGAGGAACTGCTATGTAGCTCCCATGCTTCCAAACTCAAGCTAGAAACATTATGACAGAGATGACTTTTTTTTCAACGTTATGATGAACATTTTATATATAAGTAAGGGAATATAGAGGAATCAGATGGAAATGGAACTGGACACTTCAATTAACAATTCCGAGCCATTAACCATTGCATCACTCACATTTCCAACAGTACACCACCTGGTATTCCGAAACGTACACCCATGTAGTAACCCAAACGAGTTGTATTATAGCCTAAGTTTTATCTAATTCAACCGAACGGTTATATATATATATATATATATATATATATATATATATATATATATATATATATATATATATAAAGAAATTTAGTTTTAAGGTGTGCTATATTTATGGGATATAGTGGTGAATATGAGAGATAGAGCGTATGTAAATATAAATATAAAAAGTGAACATTGAAGTCAACACTCAGAGGCAACAGGCTGTTTCATGCTAAACTCGCGGCCCAGCGACTGCATCTAGCATGAAACAGCCTGTCGCCTAATAGTGTTGACTTCAATGCTCACTTTATATATAAATATATATATATATATATATATATATATATATATATATATATATATATATATGTGTGTGTGTGTGTGTGTGTGTGTGTGTGTGTGTGTGTGTGTGTGATTTTATATACGCAGTACTTAGTGTGAAGCGGTCAATATCAGTGATAAAGATAACATATTGTGCAGATATGAGTTTGTGACCCTAGGTTTCCCGCTTTTGCGATCATCAGACAAACTAGTTTATGTTTTAAAGCTTGAATCTATGCTTGCTTGTATTTGATTATGTTTGCTTGTGGGAGGGGAAAGCATCTGTGTTCGTTAGGGATAACACTCCCACACATACAAACAAATATAAAAACAAGGGTATGCATTTTAGTTCACACAAATATACCCATAGAAACAATCAGAGATAGGAGGCAGATACACATCCATAATTTGAAGCATACATACATACATACATGCATACATAAACAATTGTAATTCTATTTCGATGCCACGACTGTATATAGCGATATTCCCTTCAACAAGCGGCAGATTGGGGTGTCCCCGTCTCTTTTCAAATCGGCCGCCTGCGTCGGCAGACAACCTTACACTTCAGGAAACACATACACACATGTGGACATGCACGTACATTCCTTTTTGTCTTGGTCTTTCATCACCAATTTGGTTAAGTGGGTTTTGTTTGGGGACGTCGTGATGATGTTTTGTATGTTCAAGGCAGACTGCTTGTGTATTATTGACGATTGTGACTATGTTAATAGTGGTAATAAGTGATATTATAATGTTAATAATAGTTAACGGTAAATTTCGCGTCAATTATGATGGAAACTTAAGTGTAATGGTAAAAAAATGAGAATGGTAATAGTTGTGGTAATCATGACTACTTTTGCTATTAATATTGTTGGTACCCCTTTATGCACCCACTGAAAATAACTAAAGTTAAGTAACTGCGAGAATCTGAAAGCCACCATGATGTGTCTAGAATATTTAATTTCTTTCTGATTCTAAGTATAAAGACCTTTTGGTTAAAAAAAAAAAAAATCTTTAAACTTCTTTGTTACTTTCCCGCTGTGGCCATAATTTTTCAGCTTCCTTTTGCAGTCTTCTCTTAACCTCCAAGGATATTGTCCAACATTCACTGCCCTATAGGAACATTGATTTTAAATAATATTCTGATTATTTGTTTCTAACGAGTTTTTCGACTTTCGTAATACGTTGCTTAGCTTTTAAAACACATATTTCACTATTTCAGTGCGCGTACATTTCAATAAATATTCCTGTAGCAATTCTTTGCAGACATAAACTTTGATAATTATTTCTACGTAAGATGAATAAACGATATTTTCTAGCTATCCTCATTAACTCCATATTTTCGAGACTGACGAACAGCTAATTATTAACAGCAAAGACCATTTAGTTTAAAGCGCTATAACCAGGAAATCTTGTCCTTACTGGAAATTCTTCCTCGTAATAAACCAGCTTGCACATTTAAAAATCTACCATTCATCCAAGCATTGAATACTGATGCCATATCTGGTCTTGTTCTCCTGTTATTCATCTACAGATTTTTGTCAAAATTCAAAAAAGATCTGTAATGTAATCCAAACTGACCAAACATCACCATTTAATTCACTTTCTTACCGACGTGACATGGCTCCCCTCAGTTTTTTTATAAAAATATTTTTATGGCAACTGCCCTGACTAGCATTTTTTCACCTGGGTTCCTGAATAAATGAATAAAATCATACTACAAAATTGGCATCTAGATCCCACTCATTTACTTTTGAAAGAGCTAAATACAACCGCCACTCATACCCCAACCGTTTCTTCTCACACTTCCTGCCTGTGAGACTGACTTCCCTTTCCTTGTTTCCATGATAACTACAATCTTCAACAGATTAAATTCAACGTCAATCGCCATCTTCTGTCTTCTTGAATCCCGTTCATCTTTTATCCTTTCGTCAATCCAAACTATTCTAAGTCTTCGCTTTCACTTTCACTTTCACTTACACTTTCACTTCAGAATACTAGTGGCATCACCGGGTGAAATGATTAAAATGCTTAATTACAGTTAAATTAATTACTGTATGCTTACCAAATCGTTCGATAATATGTTTACCCAGGTGCAACTTCAATACGCACTGAACGTTTAATAACAGTTCACATTTTATCATAGAGTATAATCATAAAGTATTAACAAAGAAAATCTACTCGTGATGAGGGCGAGAAACAGGGAAAGTCGTACAGAAATAAGAAGGATTTAATTTTTACCTCTCAAGAATTTTAACAGACCTAGAAGCATAACATCTGGCAAGATGATATAACATCCAGTTATATTTATGTTCGACATATGACAATTGGAAAATACAAAAAAATACAAAATACTCTAAAATCCCAAAGCACTAAGAGTACATTATTATTTCATATGCTCATAGATTGAATTTAAAAACACCTGCTATTGAGTTTCCTAAAATATTTTTCATTAGATTACGACCAAGTTACGGAAAGATTTTCACACCGGAAACCTTAGTTTTAATGTATCTCTGGGGTCTTCAACTGTATCTGATAATACGACTAGACTAATACAAATGGTTTTATATTAACTAAATTTGAATATGACTGCCACACGATGCCGTTTCTGTCTGAGTTAGTAGCCTTGCAATTTATAAGCTTTTGGGTTTCGTAATGTCAAAGTCTTAATCTATATCGTTGGTGAATTGGATTCGCAACAGAAAACACATGACGCGTGAGACATATATTGCTTAAACTGCAGTGAATTTTAATAACGAATAATAATGAATTCCATCGATGTAATAAATATTATAATGAATTATTTATTTAATTAAATACGGAATGTTAAAAGGGAAATAAATATCAATCTTTCAAATTCATCAGAACTGGTAACCACTACCTGCACATTCCTGATTATTTTGTTGGAGAGTCATTGACTCGACTCACTTCTTAAAATCTCAATAAATTATCAATCCTCAGAACGTTTTTTGGCAAGGAACCTTGTCGAGTTCTCAACACGCACCTTCCCTCTAACACACACACACACTTATTATATATATATATATATATATATATATATATATATATATATATATATATATATATATCAAATCAAACGTTTAATGGACATATCTGATTGACCGGCAAAATGTTTTACGTCAAAACGCCCGTAAGTTCAAGATGGTCGATAAAACTATTGGAATGATTAGATCTCATACACATACACACACACGAACATACACCCCCGAAGCTCTTCTATGACTCGAGCGTAAAAATTAACCTTCATGTCTGCAGGGAGCTGATAGCTTAAGGGAAAATATTATCCAACTCATGCCAAATCAGTCGAGTTTCGATCCCGGCTTGAGGCAATCGGATGTCTAGCGACACAGTTGAGTTATAATACAGCGAAACAGTCTGTCTGTGGATGAGAATACATATATATATATATATATATATATATATATATATATATATATATATATATATATATTCATATATATATATATATATATATATATATATATATATATATATATATATATATATATATATGAAGAAATATAGATTTAAGGTTTGCTATATTTATGGGATAAAGTGCTCAATATCAGAGATAGAGCTTATGTAACTATAAATATAAAAGTGAAACATTGAAGTCAACACTCAAAGACGTCAGGTTGTTTCATGCTAGATGCAATCGTCTCATATATATATATATATATATATATATATATATATATATATATATATATATATAAAGGAAGAGAGAGGAGATTTAAAATACGGCCTAACGATACAATTTGTATATGAAATGCCTTACCATGTAAAAAAAGTATTTCAATTTTTAAAATTTGAATTTCAAAGAGATTAGCTATGCATTTATTTTGTTTTACGTATTTATATGATTTCTTAATGAAAAAAAATACCATTATTTTTTGTATTATATTGATAGTCTAACGGATGTACATAATCCATTGATTATAGCGTAGACCAATAATAAGCGTAACCAAAACAATAGCAATGATTATATTAATAATCTCCTAACACAAACGACAACATTGATTGGGACCTTATTCTTGAACATCACATATTTTAATTTATAATAATGCACTCCTTTTGCATTGTTTCGATTTCTACTGATTGTGATAATCTTTAGTAAGCAAAAAGGAAAATATATAAGGTAGGAAAAGCAAATTATTGGTACTAAATTTACATCAGAGAGAATAGCGCCAATCCAAAGACTTTAGAAATTAAAGGTAAAACTGTAAAGAATTTCCGTAGAAATGAACTAAATTGTAAACCACATAAAAATGAAACCATTAGTTAAAATCAAAGGAAACAGAACGAAATATAATGGAACAGTGGTACACAAGGAATTTTGCACACTAATTCTAGTGGTTTTGCAATTTATAAGTTTTTGAGATCTGTCAGATCTTCGAGGTGGCTATGCGCGGAGATCGCAGTGTTAAGAAGAAAAGAGAATAATAACAGGACCCTGCCTGGGAACCGAGCACCTGACTGGGCCTGTCACGACTTGGTGCTCTTGAAATCCTTTGAAAACCACAATAGCCTAGATTTGACGGATCTGGAGATTCCAGTAATTAGTTCCCAGAGACGACAGTGCCAAAATCTATGAGAATAAAGTGAATTGGAATTACCAAATCAAAAAGGATTCCTCAGCATCTCCAGAAACAGGTCATCTTTTTATTAATTATCTCAGCTCTAGTACTACTAGTACGACCTTAATAACACGACCCGACTGAAGTCAGTTAAATCGCAAAGCATGCTGGGATATTTAGTTGTGCTTCGCGCCCAAACAAAGACAAGGAAAATTCAAAACCAGTATGCAACTTTCGCAAGGGTATGATATAGAATCATTGTATTTCATAATTACCTGCTGTGCTGGGTTGTGTAGATTACGAACTCGACTGTGTTCGAATAAAAGGAAGTTACACTACTATTACTACTACTACTACTACTACTAATAATAATAATAATAATAATTATAAGAAGAAGAGGAAAATAGGAAGAATTCAGCAAACATATTATATAATATTCTCAACATCGACTATTGTTCCTGTTGTCGTCTGAGTACGAAAAATGATTAAAAGTTTGCTGATACACACATTAATCGGAAATAAAAATATATTTTAAGTATAACTACTGCTCGCATACATAGAAAACATCTTTCAATTTAATATTCTAATTAACTTCCGAATGAAAGCATTCATTTTTTCTCAATTTTGATTGGATTAAAGACACATCAAAAGAAAGAAAATATTAATTAATCTACGAATTTGATAGTTAAAAATGAGTTGTGGATTCGATAAAAATATTTCATGCAGAATTTTTGTTTTTTTACAATATTAATATTGTATAATGATATTAATGTTGTAACCTAGGAAAGGTTACTGAATAGAATAATCAGACGAAGGTTGGTAATGGACGATAAGACTTAGGACACAAACAACACATAAAAGATTCGCCAGCGGCGCACTGATGTAGTCAATTGCTAGAAGTTAGTCAAGTGAATTCCACAATGAATCTCCAACTGCAGAATATCTACCACCAGCCCCACGACGTCAGGTGTGACACAAGGCCGAATTTAATGTGGGGTGACCCATTTCGTAGGCTCGGCCAAAAATACACAGTATAAAACGGAGTCGAGTAGCTGTTTCTCGAGATGAGGATATGTCAGAGGCAGAGAGTTTGATTAGCAAGCTGAGACGAATCTCCAGCTGCCGACCAACATACAGTATTTACTATTATATTTATGCTAATGAGAACGTGCCCATTATCGACCGTAGGTATCCTACAAAAATTAATATTAAGTAATAGTAAAAGGTAAATAATATTAATATTAATAAATATTCGGAGAGGAATAATAATTACTCAACAAACTTTATAGTTAAAAAGTGTGACGGCTTCGACAAAAATCTTTTTTGCAATAATTCAGCATTACGTGGAGAGAAAAAAAGTTATCTGTAAGATAAACTCTATCCAGACATATTTATATTTGAAAATTTGATGAATAAGTAATTTCTAAATATCGAGAATCTGTTGTAAGATTCATACGTTGACTGGTACAAAGAATCATTTAATTACGAAGGTTTCGATTTCGTAGACACACAGGCACACACACTTTCTCTCTATCTCTCTCTCTCTCTCTCACACACACACACACACATATATATATATATATATATATATATATATATATATATATATATATATATATACATTTAGATTTTAGACCAAGAAATAAATTTTATGGTCACAGCGATGCGGAAAAATGACAGTCATCTAGCATTGTTTATTCCCATGTCCAAAATGTGTGGGCGTATATATATATATATATATATATATATATATATATATATATATATATATATACAATATAATGGAAGAAGAAGAAGAAGAATATATACTTTTTCTTCTTCTTCTATGTGATGTGTCCCTTCAGGGCATTAGCGATCATCTCTCTCCACAATTCGCTCTCCTTGCTAGGACTAGTAAATGTTAGTTTACTTTTGTTATCTCTCTTATCCTTTCTATTATCTGTAATGATCATTTTTTTCCATTTATGCACACTTTATCAATGAGCCATATCTTTTTAGACTGCTTACATTATTCTCTAATGTCTTCTCGCAATGTTCCATATTCTGTGCTGTACAGGCGGCAATAAATATCGGACCATTCTCTCGGTGCACACACGCACATACATCCGCACACACACACACATGCGCGCGCACGCACGCATATATATATATATATATATATATATATATATATATATATATATATATGAAAGTGGACTTTTCTGGCTATATGTATAGTTTTGGCACGAGTATTTATATATTCTGGTCATTGGTGCATTATAGGTAGCACTGCCTATTGTGTTATCATAACTGTTATCTGGGTGGTAATGGTTATGTTTCAAATTATTCTAGAGGCTATGGTGTAGGAATAATTGTGGATCGGAATGTAGTTATTTGCAGCTATTTTATAGTGTTTTTTTTTTGTTTTTTTTACTTTTTCCTCATTGTCCATTAAAGATTACTTAATTAATTGTTGGGACTTCTTCTTATTATTATTATTGTTATTATTATTATTATTAATTTTACTCGTGTTTATGTGTACATTCGTAGTTGTTAATTTGTTTATTATTTAATAATTGTTTTATGTATTTATATATTTTGTTTATTTTCTTTTTTCGGGGTTGCTTATCTGATTTGATTAGTTTAATGTATTGGCTTGGCGTATGTTTATCTGTATTATACATAGTACATATATTTGCATTTTTCGTGGTGGTATTTTACAAGGTATTTTTAAATAACGAACTGAAACTTTGTTTACTTGGAAGATGATTTTAGGTATTTACCCCTCCAGCGTTTACAGTTTTTGAATTTATTGAAGATGATTTCCTTATTTTACTTAATATTTTGGTGTTATTTGGTTTTATTTTAATGATCCATATATGTTTAGAAAACAGTGTGCAGTTCGCGTATTTACTATTTTAAAAAATGTTTTGAGTGTGTAGTTTCTCATTTTCCAGAGCCCTTCTGTTACTGGTATAGCTGTGTCGTAAATAGGAAAAGTTGACACACATGTACAAAATAAGAAGAACTTTATTCAGAAGAATAATATGGTACACGACTGAAAACACAGACTAATGTTAACAGTTAATCTTAGCTCCTCTCCCTTGGTAAAAACAAGAATAAAATAAATAAATAAACAAAATTAAGTAAAATAAATTATTCCAAACCCATAATTAAGTAAATAAATTAACTAAATAATAAACAAATTTTAAAATCACAAACGCACACATAAAACGAGTAATAATATCAACCAACAATAAAATAATGAATAATAAAATGAACGTTAACAAACAACATCATAAATAATTAAAAACTGCATCCGGATCCTCAATTATTTCCACCCAATAAGCCTTAGAATATTTCGAAACATAATCGTTACCACCCACCAAAATAACGTTGGAAAAATACTGTAGACTACACACAATATATAACTCACCTTTATATATAAATAGTCGAGCAAAAACACAACGCATATGGCCTGATGATTGTGTATAAGCATGAAACAGATTGTTAACGCTGCGTGCTGACTTCAGGGTTCAGTTTTATATTTACATACATATCCCTGATATGTATATAAATATTGTATTATAAAATATATTTTTAAGGTATGCTATAATTATGGGTTAAATTACCCATAATTATAGCATACCTTAAAACTATATTTTATAATATATATATATATATACTTACGGTAGTATCACATTCAAATACCGTTTATCCTGCAAAGTAAACAACGACTTGTTGAGTGACTGTTTTGGAATGCCAAATGCTATGCGCTTGGATGTACTGGTGGTGTAACGACTCTGAATCGGAAACAGGATAGCCGAGTTCCAATGTCAGTCCTGTTTGTTCTATTCGTATATGCGCTAATACACTCGAGACAACTATAAATCGGCTTCTTGTCCCTCAAATATAGGTTAATCAGTAGGGCGTTTATCAGTAAATCATTATCATCTACCCCAAAATTATTATATTCTAACAATTATGATTTTGAAGAAACGTCAAAAGTTTGAAAATATGTAAAAACACAAACCAATCAAAATACTTGCTATGACATTCATCAATGCTTTTCACCTGTCCATTGCTGTTGAATCTTGATTGGTTACAAACTGAAAATGATAATGTTGCTGGAGGAATGAAGAGCAAATCTAGCATATTAAACGACAAGAGACAGTTCGATGAAACAGGAACGCTACTTGTAATAGTGTATCTGTGATGTCAGATGCCGGCTAACGAAAAGAGATATATTCAATGTATGTTGTGTTTTTAGAGGCGATAATTCTTTAATTTTAGTTCACGCCTGCCCTGTGTAACGGTTTCACAAACTTGCAAAAATTGGTCTAAATTTTAACATGGCCGCAGATTCCGCAGCACTTCAATGTTTTATCAAAATATGATGAATATAATATAATACAATATAAATGTCTTCAACAAACTATGAATATATTTGTCACATCCATTATTATATTCTACTTTGATTTGATGGCGTCACTGTTAACAATGAGCACAAGAACACATTTCTGCTATTCGATGGAAACGAGAATAGGCGGAAAGTATAAAGGTTATCGGTGCTAAAACTGAAATAAGTAAGAGCGAAACTGTTTCATTCAATTCTTTATATGACGTAGCAAACAAAACCTAAGAATCATAATTCCACCATTGATGCGTTAAATTTCAGAGTATTCTACAGTCTCTTCCTTTTCATGGTCGACAGTTTAGCAGAGGATGTGCACCCACCGGAAATTGGGCCATTGTATTTCCTCCGAAACTAATAACCATAAGACAGTATTATTCCATCAGCTATGATTTCCAACGGGACTATTTAGGCATAGTTATCAACCGGTCTAAAAGAAAGCACGTCTCTCAATTCAAAAGGCTGGCGACTCTATCCCGCCAATATGTATTTGCTAGGCCATAGTAGAAAGAACTAACTTACGGAGGCTGAGGTCTAATTAAATATGAGGTCTGTTTAACGATACAAAGAGAAGAAATATGAAGGTAGAAGGAAGACTCTGATCTCAAATCAAACAGACTTTCATCTAGAACAGGGTTCGTCAAACTATTTCGAGCAGAAATTCCCTTTCGTTTCTCTTCCTTCCCCAGGGAGCCTCATGTAAAATATCTTGGAAGTTTAAAATTTGCGCTGATTCTGGCAAATGTTAACTAAACGTATGAAAAGTTAAAAAATTTGGATCAGGTTTAAAATTTCGCGCCCCCACCCCTGCAATGTCAACAGATTCAGAATTTCCCCCTGAAAATCAATGAAAAAGAGCAAGTAATGATCAAAATAGCATGAAATGTCTCTTCAAAATATATTAAAAGCTATTTGGATGGACGAAACTAAGACATTTGATTCTGCTGATATTCGAGCTCAGTGCCTTTTTTTCATCAGCACCGAAGAATACAACATACATAACAAGAATTTTAGCTTAGTGTCATTTGCCTATCGACCCCCATTCGTCTCCTTGACGATCATCCATTACCTGGAACTCCTCACCGACCTCTAGAGGTGGGGTCTCTCGTATCCCGTTCGGTGATCCCTGATCTAGACGAATAGAAAACTCTATATTGGGAAGGATGCGGACCATGTTTTTTGTATGATATTTCAAGGCCAAAATATCAAAACAATATTGATTTAGCTCGGAAAGTAGGGAGATTTTCCATTTCCCTTTCCGTGTATGACACACTAGTTTTGATTTGCTTGTCATTTTCAATATATACTATTCTTTAATTTTTTTAATCAGATCACCCCAAGCAAGGCGGGAATGCCACTTGTACGTAGGGTGTTTACAGAGATAGAAAGTGAGAGAAAAGCCTGTGTATAGAAGGTGGTTGAAGAAACGATGACAGATGAACAGGATTCACAAAGATAGTAGATGGCGATTGACGTTGCATTTACATTTTTGAAAACTGTAATATATCAGGGAACCAAGTAAACCGAACGGAGTTCCACAGGCAGGAAGTGCGGGAAAAGAAAATCTTTAAGTAGAAGTGGCAGTTGAATTTAACTATTTCAAACAGTAAAATGGTGGGGTTTAGATGCCAATCTAGTAGCACACTTAAATTCATATAATCGTGGCAAATACTATTTTCCATCAGACAAGCCAATGACGAAATATTTTTCAGTATGCCCGGCGATAGGAATGATGCACATCAAAATGATTTATTCTATGACATTAGTTAAAAAGAGAACAATAAGAGCTTTTGGAATCAGAACTTGGCGCATTAATTCCCATTTCAAAGAACTGTGAGCGGTTATGGAAACATATTCTTATTTGGTGATTTATACTTGAATTTATAAAAAAATACTTTCTTCATAGGAAAATATGTTGCTACCAATAAAACCACTATATTTTACATCTATCAAGGCGATTAATTGTAACTTGAAACTTGTACTAATCAGAAAAATTATTAATTGTATGCAAAAGTTTCAAGAACTAATGCCGATGTGTATTAAGTCCCATGGCTTCACTCTTTACAGTGGGTGTTTTTTTTAGATATTTATTTTGAACAATGCACCACTGTTCGAAGACATGGTAATATTTTTAGCCTTGATTACTCTAGCACACAATTTAGGCATTCGTTGCAAAAGTTTGTTAAAGTATAAGTTTGATAAATGATTCTTCTGTCAAGTTCATCACATGCTAATTTTTGGGGCGGTTTTAAACTTTTGGATTGTAGTGTAGATTTATTATGTAATGATTTTATTTCGCTATAACAAAGATCTCAGATAATGACGATTAACCAGCAGACTTAGTTAGATTGAGTTCACGAAACACACTAAGACGAGAAATTACAAAACTTGTATACACCAAGAAGAGGAAAAAAACAAACAAACAATCCATATTTGCAGACCCATAGATATCAACACGCAAAATTATATTTGATAATTATTTGTGAAAGCCAAAATTATATAAAATTATTGGACAATTTCTTTTCAAACACTTCGCGGAAGCTACGTAAATGACACTTAGCAAGATAAATAATAAACGTTTGGCATTCATCTAAATATTATAAACGAAAATAGCCATTCAAATGCGTCCATATGCCTGTCATCTATCTATCTATCTATCTATCTATCTATCTATATATATATATATATATATATATATATATATACATATATATATATATATATATATATAAATAAAAAATGCTCTATTGTTTGTCAATCCGATAGTTTTATCTAAAAATTATTTTTAGTGGATACTCATTTATTTACTAAACTATATTAAATTGTTTTCGTTTACCGGCCTGAATATTTGCGAAATCTTATTTAAAAAAAAAACAAAAACTCTCCGGCTAGATTGGAACCTGCGTCCATTTGGCCCGAATCCTGTCGGAGAGCGCATATTTAACGTTTCAATTGTTTTATATATATATATATATATATATATATATATATATATATATATATATATATATATATATATATATATATATATATATATATATGTGTGTGTGTGTGTGTGTGTAATAGTGTGTTTGATTTACTGATTGGTTCGTTTTCTATGACTTATCAACCATTTGTATCTTATATGAAGCCTGAATATACTTTTACATTGTAAGAATTGAGTGGGGAGATATTAATGATACAAATCTTATTGTTTAACCCATACCTGGGAGAGAAGATGTAGTTTCATACCTTTGTCAAAAATATTTGCGTGTACGTGTATGTAACGGACCCAACTGAAAGTGGAAGTCAGCCATTATTCATTACACCATACACAAACATCCAAGCTAAAAGCACCTGTATTCCCAAGCGGTCTACCATCTAAGTACTGACGGCGTGATGTGACGGTAAGTCCCGAAGTGTTAGAGAATGTGTCCTTACGGGAGATTTTTCGACAGTGAAATGGAAGACACTCCTAAGTGTAACTTCTTATTTTCAATTGGGTTACGTAGGAAATGAGGATTAGTTGATTCTGTGTGTGTGTGTGTCAATACTGTTCATAGCCCTGAAAGGCTGTACTAGTGGAACAAAAGTCTATTGATCGTCTGGATATCAAAAATTAATTAACGCTTGAACAGCTTGTATTTAGCAACGTCTTGTGTCTATGAAACGAGTTTAAAGGGAGAAAAGAATTCATCAACCACAAGATTCCGTAAACCCCCTTGAGCTCTGTGAAGGCTAGAAAATGAGGATTGAGTTGTTCCAGCACAGATTAATATCAGATTTGGGATGATCTTCCTGTTGTAAAAATAAATTATGTCAGTAGGAATCAATTAAGCAATTTATTAAGCAAATATATTTTGAAACTACTCCAATTTCAAAATCAAATATTGTAAATTTATGTCAAGTATTATACAATATGTTTCATTTCCTAAAAAACTATTGCCATACAATATGGTCTTATTAGAAATTATAATAAAAAAAAACAAAAAACATTGTTTTTCAAAATTTACATATAAAACTGAATTTTGTTTTGTTTTAACTTTTTGTTGTAAACCTCATCCGATTCGTTTTGGCATGTAAATCTGATTCCAATAATAAATAAAATTTATGCGAAAAACCTCCATCTTGGATGCAAACGTGTCACTAATAACAGTTTCCTTTTAATTTTTTTTTCTACTTTTTAAATTTTTTTATAAAGGGAAAGTAGAAATAATGTGTTATGTATTTGCGTAGTTACTGCACCATATATGCATTGCCTCGAATAACATAACAATTAAATAGAAAAATAAATAATTGCCTTGTGTTTGTTAAAGCAGTAAATGGATCTAAACAATTGTCAAGAAAATGACTGACTTGTCAACAATTTCGCAAATTCGATCAAAAAATGAATATTTCTGGATAAATGAAGTTGATAAATTGTTTCTTTTTTTCTTCGTAGTATTAATCTCAGCAGTGAATCTTTTGAAAATCAATTAAAAGAAATTATCTCAGGGGTCAGGAACGAATACAAGTGCTTATGACATAACAGGGCAATTAAATATATTACGTAAATATAATGCTAGTTATTTTTAGTATAGAAATGCATTTACGCAGTTTAACACAACAATGAATCGTATGTTATTTTACAATGAAATGCACTGACATGAACGCGATACGAGAAAAATCATAATATATTTTAACTTGGAAGTTTGTGTTAGGACATGTATCGCGCCCTCTCATTACCTCAGATAAATAATTGATCATTCCGTTTTGACTGCAAGAAAAGAGTGAAGGAATATATCAACCGAAAATCTTGTTTGGTTATAGTGACAAAAGAAAATATGCATAATAAAATGAAAGAAAGAAGGAAGGACATACAGTCATAAACAAAGCAAAAAGATTAGATGACAATGACCTCATACGCTTAATGACCTCATTACGCTTCAGTGAAATGGAGGAGGTTCTTAATTTTTAATTTTACTCTGTACCTACATTCATATTTATGGTTCCTATTGAAATAATTTATTAAAGATCGCTTGTTAATTTGAACGTCTCCAAAACTAAACTTCTCTCTATTATTCATCTGAGAGACACATTTCTGCCTTCTTTCAGCATGGCTGATGCTATCCTCCAGGAAATTGATTCACTGCGCTTTCTCGAGCTATCTGGTCTATGCTGATCTGAAGACGAAAGACTATACTGATTCCATTGCTAGGTCAGCTGCTAAGAGATTCAGTTCACTATGTTGGGCGTGACAATTTTTCTTTCCAGAATCTAGCTTACATATGTATAAGTCTACCATTCACCCATGCTTAGAATGTTGCTGCCACATATTGTCCAGTGCCCCTGCTATTTATCTTCATTGATAAAATCCAAAGAAAAATCTGCAATTATTATTGGTCCTGAGCTGACGGCTCGGTTTCACTTACTGTCCCATCGCCGTAAGGTTGCCTTTCTGTTTTTTCTATACATACGTTCATGGCAATTGTTCGAATGAGCTCTTCGCTATTGTACCTATAGATTTTTGTTTTTAATTTAAGCGCAGCACTAGAATGGCGCCGATATCTCATCAGTTTACAGTTGAGCTGGCTAGATGTAGCCTTTAATTCTATGCTAACAGTTTATTCTCTCGCATTTATCGCTTATGGAACTCCTTTCCGGCTCGATGCATTCACGCAACTTTAATCTTCAAAAATTTAGTTGCATTGGCAATCGCTGTCTACTGTCAACCTGATTACTCTCTCATCTTTCTGCTTATCAATAATGTTTCTGTTCCTAATTCTTCCACACCCTGTAACCCTTGTATTTTAGTAGCATTACTGCATTGCTTTGGGTGATTCCGATTAAAAAAAAGAAGTTTTGAACTTAAATATTTAACGATGATATCAGTGAATTCATATTCGTTGAACTACGAAATAAATTATTTAATCATTAATTTGAGAAATAGGATATATCTGAAAATTCAAATGAGAAACACATAAACATTTTCATGTGTACTGTGTATAAAGATTATTGAAAGATGATGGAGAGGCCCTCCTCAGTATTCTTTTTAATTTCATTCCTGAGAAAAATATAAAATCTTTACAAGCGTAATCCTTCCCTCTCAAGAACGGTCACTTCCACTACCTCCACTGATTGAATCACCGATATTGCAATTCTACACCGAACACAACTCTTTGACACTTGAAGAGCGTATTCTACAAGGCAGAAAACTGTAAACTCTGCCACAACCTACTTATACGTAATCAAACTGAAGGACCCATTACGTGATTGCTGCAAGCTGATCTTAAATTGGCGACATCACTGCACGTATCGATCAATACAGATTTGAAATACGGCCCCACCCCCGCGACTTTCTCAAAATAATAAAATTTCAAAAAGAGTTTAAGCTAATATTCAAACTCGTTGTAAAAGAGGAGCGGTCATGAGAATACGGCGTCGTGATTAAAATTAATTCATTGATGGATTTATTTCATTGATGGATTTATTTTATTGGGAACACTTCGATTTCAGATGCATCAAATGATTTGAAGTCACGAATACAGAAGGAGACTTTATCGATTTGACGTTGTTGGAGAACAGAAATATTAATCCTGAAACGTTCCTTTTAAATTCCTATCTATTTTCTCAGCACATTTTGCAATATGCGATCGCCATGTTTCATTTATATGAAACCCTGTTTTTCATGGCAAAAAAAAATATCTTTCTATCTTTTCGGATTAAGCATCTATATTTCGACCAATGGAAACGCAATCAATTAACATTCCTACTAAATTGGTTGTTTTATCGAAACTCACTGCCAGTTAATGGATATTTTAAATAATGCTAGAATTTTTGTGGTGATGGATCTTTTTAAAATGCCATCTTTCATCTGGGCGTTTGTGATCATGACTCTCCACGGGTTTCTTTTCTTTGATATCTGTGAATTGACATGAACTCTTGGGAAAAAGTAGGGGGTGTCGATTGCCGTTGCTTTTTTCGAGGCTTGGAATTCGGTTCCCCCTTTCTTAGAATGAATGCCAACACATTTTTGAGAGTGCCAAGTCTATTATGCTATTTCACAGAGATGTTGATAGAAAATCTGAGTTGATAGAAACATCCCAGAGGATTGTAACATCCGCTGCCTCTACTACAGGTTCAGAATCATGTTCATACCAGTTTGCAGCTATTTCCCCCCCGTAGCAGTGACAGATCTTCCAATACAGATATTTACCCACTCTGTGATGACGATTTTTAAATCGTTTATCATTATTATCATTGTTATGGCATTTTCCACTGATCATTTAAAAAGAAATAAAAAACAACGATGACACTCATTTTGCATAGATAAAGCTATTCGTAAGGGTGAGCTCTACTTGCGAATACAGTTTTTTGTATTTCTTTAGGTAATAAGAAATCACTTCAATGAGTCTATTAGGACATTTTCCAATCAATCCCAATAGGACTTATTGATGTTCTTGTGTGTCAGAATTTTTAGATTTCCAGTTCAAGATCCTTGTATTTTGGTAATTGTTTTTTTTTAAGATCATCAAAGATAGATTACAATCAGCAGTGAATGGCATGCCATTTAGAAAGCACGTTCTGTTTTTGCGGCCTTCGATCACGATGTCTGGGCGATTAAATTTGATCGTTCTGTCTTTGTGTATTTTAAAATCCCATATAATTTTTACTGGTCTTCTGTCTCTAACCGAGTCTAGGTGATGTTCATGCAACTTTCTTACACATTTCTTCCCGTAATAGTTGCATAATTTCTAGAGCAGTTATTAGTCAACTTGTATATCATGCCGGCTTGTATTTTCCCTGGAAGATAACACCACCTAAAGTGATACAAGATAGTCAATTGCTTCTGGATATTTATCACAGAATATGCATTGTGGGGTAACAAAATCTTTCAGCTTGGTAATTTTAAGTTAGCAAGCATTGGTCCTTTATTATTATTATCATTATTATTCAGTGGGGCGGCTACACTAGAAAAAAGTGACACCGGGTAATAAACATACAAAACCGAATATACCCATCATGGCGCAGAGATTGATAAAGGCATAGAAGGCACACGCATCGCACACTAATGTGCGCGGATAGGGGACATGTCCTGATTAATACAAAATAATAGCGTATAAAGTTGGAGGCGGGGTTCACTTAGAAATACCTTCAGGTAAGGTAGTCCAGTTTGCATAGTTAGTCTCAGATAGACGAGTTCCCAAGGATATAGATACGTTGTCCAAGCCACCTTGTCTCTATCATGCTTAAAGAAGAGAACATTATCGACACCTGGTTAAAATTGCATTCCAGCTAATTCACTCATGAAATGAGATACCCATTTATATCAGCCCACGCTAGATATCGCCAACTGGTTAATATCAGTCAATTTGTAAGCAAACATACGCTACTGAACGAAGTATTTAATATAGCATTTAGAATATGTACATATGAAGGAATAGCTCCAATAATTTAAGATCATGCCTATTGTAGTAAAGGGTTATTATTATTATTATTATCATTATTATTATTATTTTTATTGTTGTCGTTTTTGTTGTTTCTTTTGATTTTTGTTGTATACACCTTTCCATCCGGGTCTCAACCAGAGACCAAAAGTCAGAAATAGCTTTGTTTTTTTATCTACTGAACATTTCTGTAAAAACTAAAATGACAAAAAAAACCCCCAAAAAACAACAAAAAAAAACAAACAAACAAAAGAAAGATCAAACACATTTGACATAGCTAAATACCTTCGTAGTATGTGGGCTCGACTACAACCTTTGTAATTTTTTAATGCATGGGCTTCCAGACATCACTTGAATTTGTCTTTCCTATCAATCTGAGAACTCCAAACATAACTGGAATTTTTGTTGTTTTCATGTGCCACATGTTTTAGATTTCCACTTCAGGATCCTTGTATTTTGCTAGTTTTTTTAAGATATTCAAAGATATACTATTATTATTATTATTATTATTATTATTATTATTATTACCTTTGATTTCTGATGGTGTACACATTTCTTTCTGGGTTCCACCCAGAGACCTAAGTTCAGAAATGGCATCATGACATTTTCCACTAACCAATTAAAAAATAGCAAAAGCAAAAACATATTTATCCTAAATAAAGCTTTTCGTCAGGTATGGTTGTACTTGTGAGATCAATTTTTTGTATTTCTTTAAGGCATGGGCTTCCAGGTATTCCTTCAATGAGTGTCAACAATTTTGTTGATGCTCCTATTTGTCACGTTTTTGAGGTTTCGATTTCAAGGTCCTTGCATTTTGATAACTTTTTAAAGATCTTTAAAGATTTATTGCAGTCTGCAGGGTGTGCCATATAATTAAGGAGTCAATTTTTGGTAGGCGGTTAGTTTTGATTGTTCTGTCTGCGTGTATTGTTCAGTTCCATGAAATGGTAACAGGTCCTATCTCCATAACCCCGTCTTGATGGTGTTCATACCATTTTCTTTCAGTTTCCTTCCTGTAGAAGTTGAAGATTTTCCAGTGCAGATATTGGCCAAATCTGTCATGATGGATTTTATATTCAGTGAGTGCCAATAGCGTGCAACCTGATACAAGATGTATAAATTTTCTGGATATTTATCACAGAATCTGCATTTTAAGCTAACACAATATTTTAATATGTGTGGTTGATAATTCCTAGTTAACAAGCACTGGTCTTGTGCAGCAAGGATAAAACCTTCGGTTTCAGCTTTTAACCCTGCACAACGTAGCCACTGATAGGTAGAGCATTTACGGGCAGAGTATTGGCCATGAAGCGGTTTATCTTGCCATTGTTTCTGTATCTTGGCTGTTGCCTTTGCCTTTGCTTTCTTCTTTAAGTATTTTGCAGCTTCAGTCGATGTGCTTTACTTGTATTACAACACCCATTTGAAGCTCCATTTTGAATTTGTTAGCTTCCTTTATTACGGAAAAAGGACACTTACTATTTCATGTTCTTTGACACATATCATCATCCTGTCTTCTGCAGTTTTTAGTTATCAATGAAGACTAATTGTTGTAGCTTTGTAAGACAGTTCTAGCTGAACTAATCCTCTGCCTCCTTCGGATCTAGGCACATATTGACGATCAACATGATGCATGCTGTAGTAAGTGAGAAGCTTTCACGTTTTGGCGTCTATTCGCTTAATGTCAGCTATGGTACAGTTAAGGCTGTTACAGCTGTATTTCATCACATGGACAGCCAAGGTGTTTATGGGCGATATTCTGTTTTCTTTTTTAATTCAGCTCGGTATTCAATACATTACGTACAGGTCTGTTGTACTCCTTTCTTAACTTCTCCTTCATTTAGGTATGTTGTATACCATCTCCTTCACTAATTCTGAGGTACTTGTAGGCTTCACCTTCTATCAGTTCCCTAATCGTTCTGACAAAGTGTAAATCTATTGAGGTTATTTCTGTATTTCTCCTTTCCTTGAATGTTACTTTTACACATTTATCTAATTCAAAGTCCATAACTATCTCGTCATTGAAACATTTTACAATATTGAAGAGACCCTTAAAATCATTTAGTTTGTAACCATAGCTACTGTTGTCTAATTCATGCGTAAGGGGTGATTTAATGACAAACAATACAAAAAATGGGAGAGGGAGTCTTATTGAAAGATTTCACGACGTATATTCAAACGGTTGGTGATGGCAGTGTCTCTGGCGTGATTTAGGTATAGTGTGGTGTTCCACATTCCCATGTTGTGGTTAAGGTAATTTACTACCACAAGGGAGACTTTGTATATTTCCAAAATCTTAATGATCCAAGAAGGAGGCACACTAACAAAGGCTTTACGATAATCAAACCACGCTGCGCTAAGATTTCTACATCGTCTCCCGCAATTTTCCAGGATCATGTTGTCTATCAGTAGTTGATCTTTGCAGTCATGTGAACCTCTCGTTCATCCCTTCTGTTCCAGTGGAATAATGTTGTTTGTTTCGAAAAAGAGGTAATTATTATTATTATTATTATTGTTATTATTTCTTGCATAAAACTTATTGGATGCTATTAACTGATTTTGCCCTTCTTACATACGAAGACACTGACATCATTAACGGTTTAGAAAAGAAATCTATTGTTGGAAATTCCATAATTGTTACTCGGGTCTACAGATACCGAAGGAAGACAAGGTGGCAGAATAGACGAAATATTCTGATAATAACTAAAATATGAGTTTATTAGTCCAACTATAAATAATTTTAAAAATGATCCCACATCTTAGAAATTCAGACACAGAAAATGATGTAAATATTCATCTCATTAAATATAGGTTTACTTTGACAATCACACTTATATGAGCACCTATATTCTATTTGTAATTATTTTGTTAAGGTGTCATTGAAGACCTATATCTTTAATTAGGGGCTCAGATAAATTGTGGTCCATGATGATTGATGATTTAATAATAATTTTGCTCACAACCTTTAGTTAACAAGAGAACTACAAATAGCAGCAATATTTTTAGTTTTTGCAGATAAAATTTTTCGCCGTTTTTGGCGAAAATAATTATTTTTCTAATATCCCAATCAAAGAATCATCTTTGGAATCTTAGAATCATTGAGAAATTACAGCATTTCTGATTTTGGAAAGTGAAATCTGATAACTATAAAAAGCGTCATCTTGTGAACATGTTTACTTCAGTACGATATTTAAAGAGATCCGTACCTTACTTAACGATTTAGACTAAGATCTCTGTTGAAAAAAAGTAACTTTATTAGTGAGGATGCTGCGTTCAATTATGAATATAATAACATGATAACCCAAATTCGACCGTGTGTTTAATTACTGTGAATTTTTGCCGTTCAATTGGAGCAGTATAAGTTTAAAGTC